>JAMZAV010002461.1:0-214139 GCA_024449915.1 Sweltsa coloradensis
TTGTGTCTAGATATGTATCCATTACTCTTTACGGCTCATTCTGATGTGAAATAGTTCAATATAAAACGTGTGTTTAAAAATGTAGTCGTTGAGTTGTACTTTTACGCCAAATAAATATAATGTTCACTCGATCAGTGCAATGTACTCTCAGAGGGAATTAGTATGTGCTTTATTCTGTACTTAGGCGCCATATTGTGCCTGAATTTATGCATTATAGAAGTATTCTTGAAGACTCATGAGTTGATCCATTTTTATGTTATTGATATCAAATTGTGAAATAAAGCAAATACACTATTTTGCTCAAGAACATTGTTTGACTAGAATTTATTTATTGTGTTAGGTTTCTACCCACAACATGGATAATATGAAATAATATGAGAGCATGATTTCATCATGCTTATACAAAATACTGATATGTATTTATGACTTGTAGGCTTGCAACCAAATGTACAGTGCTACGGTTGAGTTATTGAAAACAATTGTAGGACAACTTTGAAAAAAAAAATCTCAATAAATTGTAAATGTAAATACGTATGGATTCCAGGGTTCATTTGAGCCTTCGCTAGTCAGACACACAGTCTAAGGGTGCGTCTGAAATCGACTTTTTGCGCGAGTCTGCTTGCCGAGTCGACTCGTTAGTCGGAAGTGACGTCACGTAGTTGGTGTCCAAACGTCGCTAGTAGGCGTGTTTAGTCTGCTTATGTAGCACCCGAGCGTAGTTGCCGAAAGTGCATGCTTGCATGCCTACTTCGCCTGCTTACAAGATGGCGGGGGCTACAGAAATAATTTGTAGAACTGATTGTATTCAAACAGATAGATATTCAGTACAATTTCTTGGTTGTATATAGTTTGCAATACGATATTTAATTATTATTAGCAGCAATTAAATGGTGGGGAAGCTAATTTTGATTTGAAAACATATTTTTACTTCATAACCTCACTTTTACGAGATGGGTTTAGCAGGCGATTTAGTCGCCTTCAAGTCGCCGATGACCAAACCTGCTAGTATGTGAGGTGTAAGCAGGCTAGCATGGAGCAGGCAAGTTGTTAGCAGGCAAGCAGGCGAAATTACATTTCAGATACACCCTAGTACCACCAGTATCTGACGTCTGAATAAGACTGCGTCCGACTAGCGTGGTCCCCAACCCCTACGTCAATGAACAACCAATAACTGACTTCCAATAATTATGCATGGACCTCGCTTACCAAGGTTTCCCCAGGCTTGTTTCTGACAACTGTCCAGTCCTGATCTTCAAGCTCTGCCAAACTTCTACCCTTATGTCACAAGTATAACTCTTGGTGTCTATGAGGTGTGTAACTCCCATTCTTCATGCAATATTACCCATGTAATAATATTGTAACACACTGGTTATTTAGGAATGAGTTCTTTATTAATTAAGATGCAGAACAGTACAAGTTATAAGCACGCCACAGGTCTAGGGTTAGCCTCCATTGCTAGTCAGTCTCACTAGTCCCAAGATGCATTGCGCCGTGCGCATTGCCAACATAACAAACCCAAACTCGCTAACAAGTAGAGGCTGGGCGGCAATATTCAAGTTACAACTGAGATCATCACATCTTCCCCCTTAAGTCAAGTGACGTCCCTTTCTTTAACTTGTTTGATAGATTACTTTTAGACAATTAAAGTTACAAATGAGATTACTGTTAACAAGGTTACTTTAAACAATACAATTACAAGTTAGGATGTTATGTCTCTCAAATACAGTTGTGACAGATAATCACACACATAATCACACAAATAATCAAATTACAAGTTTTGTTACATATGACAACAATTTATGATTTACACACAAAATACAATAATGAAAGTTTGTTTTACTTAATTAATTCTACAAACTCTTAAACAAATTTTTATACCATATAGTAATAGTGTAGATAATAGTGTAAACCTATTTAGGCTTTACAAGCAAAGTTACTTCATGACATAATCCTTAAACCTTTCTGGTACCTTTCTTTCTCTGCCACTTACACGAGGTTCAGATCTATTCACTTCCGCTTGCATTCCCAACGTAATACTCTCATCTCCTACACCCTCTTTTGATTCTACCTCTACCTCATCTGGAACTAGTTCAGTCTTTGGTCTGAACTGGTTGCTGGATGGCATTAAATCGCGTCTGTTTCGCCTCAAAACAGATCCATCCTCTCTCTTTACCAAGTATGATCGAGGTGTGTCATGCCTTGACACTACTATAGCCGGTTCCCAGACTTTATCATTCCTAATGAGAATAGGTTGGTCTTTTGTCAATTCAGGCAAGGGTCTAGCCTGTTTGTCATGGAAATACTTTTGTGTATCTTGCAAAGTTTTGAGTGTTTCCCTGACATTAACCTGTGTTGCCGGTTGCAACAGTTTAGAGATGGTAGGTATTTTAGTTTTAAGTTGTCTACCCATGAGTAACTGCGATGGAGAAAATGTTGTGCCCGTTATTGGTGTAGTTCTATACTCTAGTAATAAGAGATAAACATCAGTACCCAAATGGTCTGCTTTCTTCAACATATTTTTCGCCAATTTCACACCATTTTCAGCCATACCATTTGATTTAGGATACCTTGGACTTGAGGTTACAGTTTCAAAACTGTATTCCTTAGCAAAATTTTTAAACTCTTCGCTATCAAACGGCATATTATCTGATACCAACAGGTCACATATACCATAGCGTGAGAACACCGATTTGAACTTATTGATGAGTTCTCGCGCTGTTTTATTAGACACCTGAATCAATTCTATCCACTTGGAATAATAATCCTTAATTACTAGAAAAGACTTCCCTTTGAAAATCTAACAAGTCTGCTGCTAGTTTTTTCCATGGACGATACGGGATAGGATGAGTTTGTAAAGGCTCCTTACAATTTCTCTTCTGATATTTTTCACATGCACTACAGGTTCGGACAACTTTCTCTATATCCTTGGTCATACTAGGCCAGAACAGGACCTGTCGTGCTCTGTTTTTAGTTTTATTAATCCCCATATGCCCTTCATGAATAAGATCAAGCATACTCTTTCTAAGCTGTGGGTGGTACCAACAATCGGTCGCCCACAAAAACTAAACCGTCTTCAAAGGATAAATCATACCGCATAACCCCAGTAGTATTTTACATTACTTGGGACCTTATGTTTTTCATTAGGCCAACCTTCATTATGCAGGCCTAACAGGGTCTGACAAACAGAATCATTTAGAGTGGCTTCTCTGAACACTCTTCTTTTGTCATTTGACATTGGAAGGTGCTGTGACACACTATGTACGTTTATTGACAATTCAGGATCATCGATACTCGATTCAGACAAGTAAGCCCTAGACAGAGTATCCGCAACATGCATTTCTTTACCTGGTACATGCACTAAATCTAGATCATACTTAAGGAGTTTAAGTTGAAGTCTCTGAAGTCTTGGACTAACTTTGTTTACATTTTTGGTCACAATTGTCACCAATGGTTTGTGGTCAGTTTGAACTGTTGTTTTACGTCCATAAATGTAGTAGTGAAATTTCTCAGTTCCATACACTATACTTAACAGTTCTTTCTCTATTTGAGCATACCGTTGCTCTGTTTCAGTCATACTTCTAGAAGCATAAGCTATTGGCTTACCCTGTTGCATGAGACATGCTCCTAGGCCACATTTGGATGCATCTACCTGCATGGTTAGCTCTTTGGTATTGTCAAAGTATGCTAAAACTGGTGCTGAGCTAAGTTTGTCTTTGATTTCCTGCTCTGCCTTAATCTGTTCGTGATTCCACTCCCAGTGAGTGTCATGTTTTAATAATGCTCTCATTGGTTCAGTAATGGTGGACATGTTTGGAACAAATTGACTTAGGTAATTAAGCATACCTAGGAATCTACGTAGCTCCGTAACATTAGTAGGAGATGGCATGACTTGATTGCCTTAACGCGATCCTCATCAGCTCTTAGCCCTTTGGCTGACACTACATGACCCATGTACCTAACCTCTTTGATTTGAAATTGAAATTTATCTGGATTGAATTTAATGTTCAATTTTCTAGCTCTTTCTAACAACTCTTTCAGAGCCCTATCATGCTCTACCTTTGTTTTACCTGACACTATTATGTCGTCATGGACAATCTGAACACCTTTTATGTCACCAAAGTTTTGAAAGTTTTTTCGTTGAAATACCTCAGGTGCTGAGCTGATACCAAACGGCATCCTGTTAAATTTGTACCTACCAAAGGAACTATTAAAGGTGCACAACTCAGAACTTTGTTCATCCAACAATACCTGAAAGAAACCATCCTTCATATCGACAAAAGTGAACCATTCCATGCTTCTTAGTTCAGTCAGTATATCACTATGATAAGGAATTGGGTAATTCTCTCTTTTTATAGCTTTGTTTAAGTCAAGTGGGTCAAGGCACAGGCGTAGCGACCCATTTGGCTTTTCAATAATCACTAGATTATTCACCCAATCAGTGGGTTTTTCCACTTTTTCAATAACACCCTGTGTTTCTAAACAATCTAATGTTTCTTTGAGTTTTTCTTTTAGAGCTGAAGGCACTCGCCTACTTGGATGTACTACAGGTACATTATCTGGTCTTAAAGTAATGCTATACTTCCCAGGCATACACCCTAGCCCACTGAATACATCTTTGTACTCCTGCAAAACTTTTTCTTTAGTGTTTAAGCCTAGGCCTAATTCGGTCTGCTCCATTACTTCAGTAACAGCAACCTGTCGAATCAGTCCTAACCTCACACCAGCATATAGACTCAGAAGGGGTTTGAATTTAACATCTGCTAACATGAACTCAATAGTTTCCTGTCTATCATTCCTACCCAAGCAAGTTAACCTAACTTTACCCTTTGGAATTATTGTGTTCTCCCCAAATGCTACTAACACTGCATTTGTTTTAAGAACAGGGTTTGAAAACTTTTTCTTCAAAAAATGTTCACTTGAGATAACACTTATCTCTGCCCCAGTGTCTATTTTGAGTTTCATTTGCTGTCCTTCTACAATAATGGTTTCAATCCATTCCTTAGGTGAAGCATCTAATGCCCCTACAGATTTAATTTCATACCTGATACAATCCACATAGAGCCCTTGGTCCTTGGTGTTGTCACTGGACCCCTCATTAGGCCTACTCACTGTGTATTCTGCTACCTCTCGGGTTGGACACACCTTGGCAAAGTGTCCCAGTTTCTTGCACTTCATACACGTTTTTCCATAGGCCGGACAACTTCGTGGAGCATGGTTGTAGCCACATTTCTTGCAGTCGTATGTCTTGCCTGCTCGTGCCATCTGCTTGTCTGTCGTTGGTTTCGCTGTAGACCCAGACTGGCTGTTTCGATCTCCTTTATTGTGGTCACTCCCCCGGGTTGTCGACATCTTCTTGAAAGCTTCCACAGGATATTTTTCTTCTAAGAGTGTAGCTTGTCTCTTGCTGTCCTCTGCCGCTCTGCAGTAATCCGCTGCTTTCTCGAGTTTGAGGTTATTGATCCTCAGTAGCCTCTCATTGAGTGTCTTGTCAGCTATTCCCAGTACAATTCTAAGAGTTAGAAGTTGATCTGTCTGTTCGCCTAGCTCACATGAGCTTGCTAGATGTTTTAATCTGGTCAGAAAATGATCAAAGGGTTCACCATCATTTTGGTTACAGGTAAAAAAACTTTGATTGTTCATAAATCAGGTTTTTCCTTGGTGCACAATAAGCCTCAAAAGTATCTATTACTGGCTTGATTTTCTT
This sequence comes from Sweltsa coloradensis, assembly GCA_024449915.1. Classification (NCBI taxonomy): domain Eukaryota; kingdom Metazoa; phylum Arthropoda; class Insecta; order Plecoptera; family Chloroperlidae; genus Sweltsa; species Sweltsa coloradensis. Next base: position 5,705 of record JAMZAV010002461.1, read on the forward strand.
GCGATCATCACTGGATAAATTAAAAGTGTTGAAAACTTTTAGTCCTTCGTCCCCCACGAAATTTAATAAAATGGCAACCTGGTCTTCTTCCGGTTCCTTATATGCCTTTGTTGCACGCATATATATTTCTAGCTTCTGGCGCCATAGTTTCCAGTTTTCAGCTATGTTTCCACTGAATTCCAGCTCTCCAGGGGCTTTCCTGGCTTGTGCCATCTTCGACGGCTTTGTTTTCACGATTTGAATTGCTGGTAGAGCGTTTGGCCCTCTTACCCAGCTTCAAGGGCGCTGTCGTTTTAGGCCCTAGTTCTAGGCTTCGCCTAGCTAGCCTAGCTGCCTGCGTCGGCGCGTACTTACAGTTTACAATCTTGCATCACTTCTGACACTTATTCTGACACTTCTGGCACTTCTGGCACTTCTGACACCATGTAATATTACCCATCTAATAATATTGTAAACACACTGGTTATTTAGGAATGAGTTCTTTATTAATTAAGATGCAAAACAGTACAAGTTATAAGCACGCCACAGGTCTAGGGTTAGCCTCCATTGCTAGTCAGTCTCACTAGTCCCAAGATGCATTGCGCCGTGCGCATTGCCAACATAACAAACCCAAACTCGCTAACAAGTAGAGGCTGGGCGGCAATATTCAAGTTACAACTGAGATCATCACACTTACAATTGTGGAGGGATGTCCGAGGGTTGTTTAAGAGGACTCAATCCCTTGCATTTACATAACAACTGAGGAAATCATCGAAAAAAACGTTCAGTCAGGATTGCCGGTCTCGACTGGATTTGAATCCGGGACCTCCCGAATCAGAGTCGCGCGCTTAACGCTCGAGCCAACACTGTCGGTCGAAACTCCCCTGTCCAAAACCACACTTGGTTACAAGGACAATTTGTTGTAGAACAGTCAGCATTCCTTTTAGTCAAACATACACGAAACATAACAAGTGTTTCCATGCTTGATGAGTTCAGCGCATACCTCCAGTCAAAATCACAACACATTGTTTATAACTAGAGGTGCCATAGTCGTTGTTAGACGAGTGAGCGAGCCATGTGTTGAGTATCCGGGAATATTTGCATTTGAGCCTATAATATGCTAGAGAGGAAATGGAATGTTCCCGCGTACTCAACATAGTATGGCTAGCTCACTCGTCTAACAACAACTTCGGCGTTTTCCTAGTGTTATAATAATATAATTAACGTTTTCAAATTTAAGACTTTCGCTGCCCGGTAAATAATAAACACAATTATTAATTGGTCGAAAAATAATAATGTTGTAAGTTTTTTAGATTTAATTTCTTGTTTTCTGAGAATAGCCCACACATTTGGGCTGAAACGTCGAAAGCAATAAAGCATATTCGACGCGGCGAAATGTCCTGACCAATTAATGTGTGTTTATTATAATTAACGTTGTTATTGAACAATATGCTAACAAATCATGCAAAAAACTATCTGTAAATAATCTAGGCCTACTCAAAACGGGGTAGGACCTAATTTTTCTTACACTGTCTAATAATCATGGCATATTATTGCTGCTTGCATCGACTGTGTTGAAAGAGCCGGAGACTCTAAATAATTATTGCATTATTTTAAGCAAGTAACCCAGGATTTAGTTCAGTGTTTGTGGTTTTATTGTTGTAACGCATCCGTGATAATCAGATGTTGTGTATCATGACATTGTTGTGAAAAGTCAACGAAATCGCCTGTCGTTTTAGATTCTAGTCCACCGCAGAACTTAATGAGACTCCATATCTAATGTGTGTGGTGTTGTTTGCTAAACTGCGGTCCTTCTATAGTCTATCTTCTAGGCGTGAAGTTACAGGAAGCATCAGAACAACGGTCGGAAGTTTGCCAGGTCGCTGGGCTATTTGCACATGATTGGGATAACTGCAGCTGATCAAGTCACACACTAACACCGAAATCAATGTTCTGGGGTAAGTACAAGCACAACGTTTCACTCATGAAGTCTACAGGGGCATATCCGGTATCTTCGTAAGGGGGGCCCCCCAAGCTCAGCCCCCCCGGGGGTTTTTTCTGAGAGTTTAAATGGCTTTAGGGAGAGTATATTTTAATATGATTAACTAGATTTACAATACAGCAGTTTGGTATGTTGTCATGACGTACAGCAGGGTTGTTATAATCATTTTAGAATAAAATGTAAGCCTTTGAGAATCAGGGAGGGCGATCGCCCCTACCCCCCGACCCCTCCCATGAATCCACCACTGGAAGTGTAGACAAGTATATACATGAGTTTATATTATACTTAGGCAGGCTAATTTGTTCACGAATCAGAGGGAGTAAAATAAGTAATTGATTGGACAGAGAAGTAAACAATCTTCTTTGTCAAAGTTGGGTTGATATCAGGCTGGTTTTACAATCAAACACGAGTGAAGTGGAGCCTAGGGGACACTTTGACAAGTTCAGTTCTGGTCATTCCAAATACAATAAATAATAGCCACAAACCGTTGAGGGTACATCTTATGTCACGTAGGTAGGTGTAGGTAGGTAGGTGTAGGCAGGGCAAGTCTGTGTTGTCATGCAAATTTTCCCAGGAGAATTACTCTTGCAATTTAAATATATTAACCACATTTAGACTTTTAAGAGGAGGGTAATTTGCCAGGGGCGAGTGTGTTTTTGTTTTAACAGTGTATTGGTGTGTGGTGTAATTTTATTTAAATTTTTAGCCTATTATCATTTATTGAAATTTACCTTAAATAATACAAGTAGGCTTATGCCAAAAACAAAATCTAAACTATTACTCACTCATTTGATGATACTTACGACTTTCTTTCCAGTGGGTTGACTACAGAAAAGGTAACTGAAATTACAGGTACCCTGGTATGGAAACGATATTGGTTAGGCCTACGCCTACGTGAAAATTTTATTTCGCATTCTCTCACACTCACGTCACCTCGTGCTTGCGTGCGTGCGTGCGTGCGTGCGTGCGTGCGTGTTTGCAGGCCTACCTAACTAATTACGCAGGCCGGCACCGATTAATGCCCGTCTCACATGCGGTTGTGAAGCTTGATTGTTTATAATTGGCGAATTGACGCTGCATAAACCACCAAACATGTAAACCACAGCCCAACATGATAGAATTACAAGCTTATCTTCTAATGAATCACAATCCACAAGCAGGGCTTAAGCTTGCTATAACGTCAGTGTTGATGACTTGTTTTTAAATTAACTTTATAAAATCTCAGCACACCATTCAAGTAAAAACTGTTAGTACAGCATTTTAAACGCTTGTTAAAATGCAAACTTGGCTCTAGTACATTATAGGCCCTATTTAAAATTAGTTCATTAAGAAGTTATTTTTCAGGCCCAATGATCGATGAGTATACTAGTCTATACTGTACTACTATAGTCTGCTTGTTAATTGAATTTAATGTGAGGTAAATTGTCGAGGTTATTGTTCAGTCGGAAAAGAGGCAGAATCCTAATAATAAAAGCCTCGAGCAATAAAAACAGCAAACCCAAAACCTTATTAGGTGGACCAATTACAAAGAATTGAACATACATTCTGGAGCCCTTTTCTCTTGTTTGTACCCAAAAAATATTAAACTTGAGAGGTTCACTACAAAGGATATGCGCATGGCGCGATCAAAAAATTTCAACGTTCAAATTATTACCTCCTAAACAAGCTTAGGAAATTACTACAGTAAAGTCTTTTATAGTGTCCTGTTGACGGTCAATTACAAGAAAACTCTTTTATAATGTCCTGTTGACGGTCGATTACAAACAAAACTAACATTTTGAACATGTGCCATGATCGCTTCAAACGAAAATTAAAACTTGACGTACAGGTGCAAACCACAACCCTTATAATGACAATCAGTAGTGAGTTGAGTCGGAGGTGATCAAGACTGCATCATTGCGTTACTCATTGAATTGAATATTCTGCACAAATGCAGGGCACTGACAAGAGTTTTAATTACAACCTTTGGTATTTTCTTATGTACGCTCTTTGAATTCAAAAACATTTCTAGGCAATGGGTTTTCAGTTCATACCATTCCAACTCTTGGTCACAGAACCAAATATGATCTTTTCTACCTCTAAATGGGTCAAAAATAATATTTTTATTGAGGTCATCCCAAGCCGGTTGATCTGTAAATACTTTGTAGAAAGCACAAAGTTTTGCATTTACACTACGTTCATGTAATGATTCCCTGTCCCATCCCAGATCTATAATCATTTCACTTCGACTATGTCTCTTTCCATATATACCTAGCATCTTTCTAACTGCATTTCTTTGCACAATCACTATAGCTTCAGTTAGTTAGTGTGGGTCCCACACTAACCCAGCATACTCTAAACAAGGTCTAACAATTTCAATGTATGCTTTCTCCTTTACATTTCCACTACACCCCTCAAGTTATAAAAAAACCTTTCAAGGCCTCGGGGCATAAAAATCGTCCCAATGTTATTTCTTATGGGAGATTTTTGCCGATGGGACCTAACTCGAAAAATACCAAGTTTGACATTTTTGGAGGGGTCATGGTGCACCCAATAACTTATCTGTTAATTTCTAAATTCATAACTAGTTAGCCCGAATGAAATATATTTTTTGAGTTTAGCGGGTGAATACCCCTTTAGATTGAGTCAAATAGTCACTTAATTTTGACATTCCAGGGCTGGTTCTCCGAGGTGCCCCCGTACAGTACCGCGGGACGTTTATAGACCCCCCCCCCAAAGGGTGGAAAAGTATTCGTCATTTCACTCTCCAAAGCCATCTCTTCAACCCCCGTACTTCTACGCCGAGGGGTCCTCAACTTTGTGGCGTGCTAGTCAAGCCGGGAGACAAAGCTCGAGATATTCGTCTTCAACAACAAAAGGGGGCATGACGCAGGCAGATTTTAAAACCTGAGATTTAAAAAAGGAGACTCCGTTCGTTCTTCAAAAATCCGTGCTGGGAACGACGACTCGGACAAGCGCATCTAGCAGATACATCCCGAAATCATCTATCTGCATATTGGTTCGCCTCAAGGAGCATTGTAAGTCGTCGGTCGTCGGGCGTCGGGAAAAGCAAATCGGAAGATATTTGGCTCCTAATCTGCTGGAAAAGTGCATGTCGAAACCCAGTGTCAAACCCCGGTTGCGCCCCGTTTTGGGGTTTGGGGGGGGGGGGGATGAGCTATAACAAGGAACAGTGAAAAATAAATTTGTTTACGTATTTCTACTTTCTTGACGAGTGATCCCCTTGTCTGGATCTGTCCTTCCACCATCCCTAAGGTTTGAATGGCGCATGACCTAACGGTTGGCTTGACCCAAAACCAAATAAACTAAAAACTATTATATTTCTACAGTCTGATGTCATTTGAATTATTGTAAGTAAATTTAACTTTTGTTTTAAATTTAATTATATAGTCAATACAAAATTTAAATTCAAACGCTTTGGAAGAAGACACTGTGTGAAGTGGTCGTATTCTTTATTGCACTGTGTTGTTTAGTAAACACTCAACAACAACAACAACAACAACAACAACAAAGAAACAACAAAGAAATAAGTGAGGTATCGCTTTATTTATATTTATTTATATTTCTATATTATTTTAAATACTATATTTGGAGACGAGTGAGCGCGAGAGACGAAGACTACACAGCAAGTCAAACGGATCTTCCTCGTGATTAATTTGTCTATAAAATGTGTATGTTTGTAATTGTTCGGTCCCATACGGCCAATTGACCAAACAGATTGAAATGAAATTTTAAACAGACATCCGTGACCAGTTAACTGAGAACTGCTAACAAAATAAGCAAAATCCGTGGAGATTTAAACTTACAAGAAACAATAAATTGAAAAATATAGGCTTAAAATGTATACGATTTAATTTAACGACAGTGGTTTTGTTTTTGCATGCATGCATCATGCAGTGACATGGTGTGTCGAATCTTGCACGCTCAAGGTTACCCAAAATTCCGCTGGGAGATTGAGTAAACCTTGCAATCTTTAATGGCTATGTTTTCCATATTGTATGCATTTCAAAACATGTTCTATAATTTTCCAGAAATAATAAAATATACAGAAATTATCAAATCTATCCCGACCGTTGTTTGAACTCGGGTCTCTCACATTCCGGGATTAAAGGCGCCTTTTAGACTAGGAAAACGCCAAAGTCGTTGTTAGACGAGTGAGCGAGTCATGTGTTGAGTACCCAGGAACATTTGCATTTAAGTTGATTGATATATAGGTATAAATGATAGGGTTTTGAGTATAGTTGGTAAAAAAGGCGCGTCAACTGTAGGACCTTAATGCGCCACTCTAGCCTAGGATAGGCTATAGGGAGGAAAGACCCATGATGGATCCAGCCTTAGGTAGGGGGATGAATGGGAATATTAGGCCAACCGGGTACTCAACACATGCCTCTCTAACTCGTCTAACATCGGCTTTGGCGTTTTCCTAGTTATATACATAAAACATAGTACCCTGATAACCTCACTTCACTTCAAAACAATGTGAGAGTTAAATGAATAAAGTTAATTTTCAAGTTGTCATCACCTCGAATAGCCTTAGTGCCTTTATAGAAACGTTAAGCAACTCAATCATCATTGGATGAGCGAAGCGAAGACTTCAATTTCACTGACGCCCCCCCAAAAAATAGCTCGGGTATTTTTTTGTTTGTTTATGTTTTTTGTTTGTTTGTCTGTTTGTTCACACTCTACCGAGCAAACGGGCGGCATATGCAATCTTAATGAAAATTGGATGGGAGCTTCAAAATCTCTGAACTTAGACCTGCCACGTTTTTGGGTACAATCGAAGAAATATGAATATTGTACTTTTTTACGATTTTTTTCGATTTTTAATATGATATTTTCGTGATATTAAGCTACCGACCGAGCAAACGGCTACTCCGACCGTGATGAAACTTAATGTAAACGTTTGAAAAAACTTGATTAAGATGTTTTATGATTTTGGGGACAATCAAAGAAATATTTCTTATAGAAATCGTGCTTTTACGATTTCCCCCCGATATTTAAATGCAATATTTTCGTGATTTTTGGGCCGATTCTGACCAAATGTGTGGGGCTTCAACGTTGATATTTCAAATGGATATTAAGGTTATGGCGATGTAGTGCCTTTTGAAACAAAAAGATGAAAAAGTTTGCCCGATCATGGGATTCAAACCCCATAACTTACGGGTACTACATAACGAACTTTTACTTAATTGCTACCTGTATTTTTTGTGATTAGCAATCTTTTACGATGATTGCTATGAATCCTTATCATAACTTTTATCTTTGTTGTTGTAAAAGTGGGTGGAGAAAGGTTAAAAGTTATGTGACTCTGCAAGAAATGGTGTGCAGTGAAAAGAAGGCGATAAAATCAAGTACTCTCCTTCAAAATGAATCTCTCATCCTAAACTGTTACCTGAAGGGGGTCTGACTCCGGTTTCGACGCATCCCCTAAACGTCAAGCAGACGCAAGATCTCGATCCCGGCATGTCCAAGGGTTTAAATCTCTTTCGTTATCAGTCGCTGACTTGAAGCGGGTGAAACTGGAACGCTTATCTACAGGTACGGTGGTAGATACGTCAATCACCGCAAACTCGCTCCATTAAACCACCGATTTCGGAAGGAGGTTTAACATCTTAAATGTAATCAAGATAGTAGTTGAGGAGAGTGTAATGGGGGGACTTATACTACTCGAGAAAGATAATAAAAGTATGCCTGTTAAAGAACGGTGAGTAAAGGAGCAATTTAAGTTGTCATTACACCGAACTGGAAATAAGGCCTTTTTTAATTATTATTATTATTTACTTCGTGTTAAATTAGAGCATATTCATGAATCCAAACAATCAATAATTATGAATCAATATAATATTGGCTTGGGATATACTCAGGTATGACGCGCGCACAAATGTTGCATTTACACCAGATTCAAAACAAATAGAACGCTTTGACAAAGTTCAGAATAATAAAGCTATCAAATGAATAATATCTATAAAATTGTTTATCGAAAATACAAATCAGAGTTAAGTTTAATGTAAAAAAGTATCAGCCTTACAAAAACGTATTATAGGTTTAGCTACTGAAAATAAATACGGGCCAATGTAACATATATTTTTATAAGCTTGTATACTTATCGACGCAATGCAAAATACCGCCATGTATCCAGGCTATAGTCATAGAAGTCTTGTCAGAGGTTCTTTAATCATGAAACTTTTTGCAACTGTTAAATTAAGATAGTTTGTAATATGACTTGTGTCTGCCACATTCACATAAGCATAATGATAATGATAAGAGTGCAACCCTCCGGAGGCAGACATGTGGATTTCCTTCCATTGAGCAATATGCCAATCAGGTAAACCTTATGTTTAAAAAAAAAAGTGCTTCACACGTAACATAGATGTTGACTCCTTAACAAGACTGCAGCTCAGCTTCAGAAGAGTAGACAGTCGTGGTGTGAACTTAGTCCCACCCTTTAATAGGACTAATTCATATCAGGCTGGGTATTGGTATCGAGTTGCTGCGAAGTGGAATTCTGTGGATAAGTCCATCAAGTGCGCCCCTCTGGCTAAGTATGCACGTCACATTAAGGGATTGAATAACTAATGACATTTGTATTGACAAACACTGCTATTCCTTGGTACATGAATTCGGTATATTATTATGTTTTGTTGTCTGGTTCATAAAAAAAACTCACCCACGTTTCTATTTCTTCTACTCTACTTTACTCTGTACTATCGTCTATTATCACCCTCATTTAAGTTAGTATTATATTTTTAATTAGTTTAAAAAGCAGGTTTAGCACTATGTGTCATGGAGCTTTTAGCTCTTTCTAACCTGCTTAATAATGGCTTAGTAATATTTGCATATAGATGTAGATCTACCTGTGTCCTAACTCTAGCGTAAGTCTGTATCTATATGAATTATTGTACCTAAGAAATTGTTAAATAAATAATAATAATAATAATAATAATAATAATAATAATAATAATAACAATAATAATAATAATAATAATAATAATAATAATAATAATAATAATAATATAATAATAATAATAATAATAATAATAATAATAATAATATTTTTTTTTTTTTTTTTATTGTAGATACATTTCTTCCATAACCTTACATATTTCATACATTCGACCTTCCACAAACTGCGCATGCAGCTTATCTGTGGAACTATGTTTATTAAAGATAAGGATTTATTCACTTCTGAACACTTAACCTAATATAATTGAAATTTGATTTATTGAAATTACCGACTGTGAGTCTAAACAATAAAATGTGATAATTATATAAAGTTTGACATTATGAATAAATTTATGAATGAACAGAATAGAAGAAAATTGATAAATACCTGAAAAACATAAAATATAAAATCACATAACCACAATTTCCTCACTCAACTATAATATTGTTTTGAAGCAAATATGTCTTTAATTTAATTTTTATATCTCTAAATGAATCTAATTCTTTAATTTCTGGAAGAATCTTATTAAAATATAAAGGTACAGAGTAGCTTAACGATCTCTTCCCATATTTTATTGTTAAAGGGTGGTAACTGGTAAATTCCTGCACTTTTGGCTCGAGTTGAAGGCTTGTGGTCAATATAATAATAATAATAATAATAAGCTAATATTAGTATCAATGTATTAATTATTCTACCTACGGGAGTGTGTCCCAACTAATCAAATCGAGAAGCTAAGATTCATTAAGCGAAGTTTTCCAAAAAGTTTATTTCGTAAATATGAGATAAGCTCTACATGCTATTTTGATGTGAGGCGTTGCATCATGGACTCGACAGTGTTACGTCAGAGGTCTATAAAAATCCACTGTACACTGCACCAAAGTCAATTGTGTTATGGGGCTAAGCTCTACTTGCCACCAGAGCCGTCCACATACGATTATGACGCTGGTCCATAATGTAATAATGGCTATACGAGAACATGGGTTCGAATCCCGCATAAGGCAAGGTTTTATTATATTCGTCCTTCATCATCATCTATCACCACTATCTTATCACCAGCTATGTTTATGTCATGAAATGCCATGGTAATGTTGGAATAAATAAATATCATGTTTGTGTGGCTTGTAGATTATATTATATCTCCGCTTTTAGTCTAGAAATCACCGAGTTCTAATTCGAATTCGTGCAGAGGTTTTTATTTAGTCTTAAATAAACATTATTCAATCAATATAATATTGAAGTCTGTATAAGCGGTGACTTTGAAGCCGTAGAAAATGTCCCCAGCAATCAGCCATTGTAACTAAATGAGCACACTTGAAATATACAACTTCTTTTTCATACATATTTAAACACACATAACAAAAACTTGTAGAAATACAGCCAAACCTTACACACTCAAAAGAAATGAGATCTAAAAAAAGGGCCAAGCTCATCTACCCTTCCACATTTGCGCATTCTTAATTCATAAACGTACAGTGTCCCATAACAGCATCCTCGAAAAGCTTGGCAAAATAGAATTTGCGATTATTAATTTAAACGTAATAGTTCAACCAAGTTCTTTTTTCTAATTAATTTAAACGTAATAACATGCAAATTTTATTTTGCCAAGCTTTTCGAGGATGCTGTTATGGGACACTGTATACGTTTATGAATTAAGAATGCGCAAATGTGGAAGGGTAGATGAGCTTGGCCCTTTTTTTTAGATCTCATTTCTTTTGAGTGTGTAAGGTTTGGCTGTATTTCTACAAGTTTTTGTTATGTGTGTGATCTCATTACTTTTTCAAGTTCCATTGCAAAATTATTTGTTAAAATATAATAATTTTATCAAAGTTAATTTAATTTCTATGGTATTAGCAATAACAATAGGATGTAAAATATCTAGACCCGGATTCATGTACATCCTGGGTATAGGTGGTATAACCATGGTATAACGACGGTATAAGGACTGGTTAAGTCTAGGCAACTCACGGCCAATTAAAACTTTCCCATGCAACAACAAACGCACAACTAATGTTATTTGACACCTATTTCACTGCATCCACAGCCATGTAAATCATCAGATAATCAAATGAATATTGAAAATTTTCACCATCTTTTGTTTCACATTTTCATTAAAAGTGACAGGAGATTGCGTGAGTTTATTAAAAGAAAAGGAAAGGCTTATTATTGTCGTAAATTTAGGAATAGCCTAGGACTATCATACCATTGTTTATGCATTAGGCTTTTGGTAATCAAAACTAGTTATTTGTACGGGATGTGTGTCAGAACAAGGTTGTGCTGGCTAAGTATTTATTTAATCTAATCCTATAGCCTAATGGAACTTTAGACCTACACTGTTGTATTATAAATAATTTTCTACAATTGGGCCTAGGCCAGGGACGGTTTCTGATTTGTTTTATGAGAGTTTAATGACACCTTTTCTCGTTCCACACAAAGAAGAAAAATTTTAAATGTCCGCCATTTGTTTAAGTATCGCACTTTCCCGCCTAACTCTGCTTATTGTTGATTGTATGCCTAGTGTTTAAGGCAGTGGCGGATACAGGGGGGGGGGCGATCGCCCCCCCCCCCATGATTCTTTAAAAATTAAAAAAAAATGATTTTATGATTTTATTATGCACGCACGAAATGCACTCTAAAAACCTGATTTTCAACATTTTCGCCTGCGGCACTGTTTATTTAAAACTCCAAATAAAAATCAACTTTCCCTTATGTTGTCAGAAATAATCAGTTTGCCTCTGAAATGTGTCTGCATCAGTGTACTTCGATTTATTAAGTTGTCCTCCTATGTGAATCGTTTTTTAGCTAAATAGGATAGACGTTTAATAAATAAATAAAATGATGAATTGAAAATAAGATCAAACGTTTATAATAATGTTGCAATCTAGGCCAATGCTGTAAATTGTAAGCTCGACATGACGACAAAACAAATTGGTGCACACAAACTACATTGTTTCCGTATTGCATTCCGCCCACCACTTTTTTTCTAAAACGCACCAAATGCACTCTAAAAACCTGATTTTCAAAATTTTCGCCTGCGGCGCTATTTATAAAACTCCCAATAAAAATCAACTTTCCTTTATGTTGTCAGAAATAATCAGTTAACCTCTGAAATGTGTCTGCATCAGTGTACTTCGATTTATTAAGTTGTCCACCTATGCTGAAACGTATATTAACTAAATATGCATAGACCTATAATAAACAAATAAAATGATGAAGTGAAAATAAGATCAAACGTTTATAATAATGTTGCAATCTAGGCCAATGCTGTAAATTGTAAGCTCGACATGACGACAAAACAAATTGGTGCACACAAACTACATTGTTTCCGTATTACATTCCGCCCCCCACTTTTTTCTAAAACGCACCAAATGCACTCTAAAAACCTGATTTTCAAAATTTTCGCCTGCGGCGCAATTAATGGGGGGCTCCACCCCCCATACCCCCATGCGTCCGCGCTTAGTCCCTTTCCCACGACTGTACATGCACACGCAAATCGCCCCCCCCCCATGATTATGTCCTAGATCCGCCACTGGTTTAAGGCTTATTTTAAAACCTTTATTTGGAAGCCTTCCAACAAACTTTTTCAACTTTTTTTTTCAAAAGAGACTATATTACTATAACCTTAATGTCCATGTAAAATATGAACATTGTAGCCCCACCCGTCTGGTCAGAATCGCGGGCCGATTGAAACTGACGAATTAGATGTTAGTAGTAGTAGTAGTAGTAGTAGTAGTAGTAGTAGTAGTAGTAGTAGTAGTAGTAGTAGTAGTAGTAGTAGTAGTAGTAGTAGTAGTAGTAGTAGTAGTAGTAGTAGTAGCAGTAGCAGTAGCAGTAGCTAACATCCTTAAAGTGATTTTGAGCATGTTTCAAGCCATTTTTTCACCAAGAAGGAATGGTCGTACCCCAATAAAATTTGGCATGTGTTGTCAGGTACCTAAATCCCCTCGATTGTGATAGTTTTCAAGTTCACATCACGTTACATGACGGCTGGGTAACACCTCGAAATCACCCCAACTCTGCTTGGTGTATAAGGTGCTTGAGTGTGTAGCGCACCGCGGCTTGGCTGCGGCGCCCTAACGGGCACCTAGATTATTTCAATTATGGTGATTAAGCTTTACATATTTTGATAGTAGGCCCTATAGTTATTATTCGATTAGAATTTTGACATAGTTGGCTAAGGCCGATATCACTGTCCAACCATTATGGACTAAAGAGGTTATATGGACATGTTTATAACTCGACACTGTCCAAGTCTGTCCTGTCATAGTACAGGTGAATTACAATAAAAGATAAACATTTTCACGACAAAATCGTAAGTATGTATTGTAAAATATGAGCACTGAAGACGATTGTTGACGTATGAGCTGCCTTCTCTTGAGGTAACATCACGGATGCCGAGGTATCTTCAAGTGCAGTCACAAAGAAAGCAAGACCTTTTATTTTTGTGCCGGTCTCATATTCACGACGCAAAGTGGAATTACTTCAGCAATATGTATTATATTGTACAGTATTGTTACGCGGCGGCTGGAGGACATGACTGGGACAGTTCAAATTTCGAGTCGTAAGCGATCACAAACGTTTTGTTACAGCAGAAAATAATTGAAAACATTTTCCCCGTTAAACTATCGTTTTAAGTCTGCTTTTAAATCTACTAGGTCACGGAAAATGAAGAAGGTAGACATAATATAGTGAAAGGGGGTGTACAGGTGCAATATGAAAGAGTATTGATTGCAAACATTAGAAGACTTGTGAGCCATACTTTTACAATAGAATGGTCATTTAAGTTTATCTCGTCCAGTCCAGCTCCAGAATACCGGAGATATTGGAAAAGTATATTGGTAAATTCGCGGCAGTTTTCTCTCGTAAACGTCCGCTCTTAAGATCATTATCGAGGGCGTTTGACCGCGCGCTATCGGCGTTCACCATGTTAGCACGTTGGTCATATTGGTTTTCTATGTCCAGTCTTGTTTGGAATGTAGAACTCCGGACTTAATCAGAATTCCTCAGTCTGTTCATTCTCTGGGTGGGTGGGTGATTGACTGTCTGTGGACAGGAGATCCATAATTCCACTTGTATGATCGGTTTTATATCCGTTCTGTGGTGAAACAATTAGAATGAGAGAAGTGAGATTATTCTAATCTGATGTTTAATTCATTGATATAATGTGACATCCACAAGACAAGGAAAGTAACCGTATGACGATTTATATTTTCCAGTCTTTCTTTAATTCATTGACAAGTGACATCCACCAGACAAGGAAAGTAACCTATGACGATTTATATTTTCAGTCTTTCTAGATAAAAATGTATTTATCTGGGTTTTTTCTAACATAAGCTTGAAATTTTGGTTCTATTTTGATAATGTAAACATAAACTTTCTTGGAGTACACGTTTTACTTTATCAAGAACATTTTAAACATTTTAAAAATAAGTGACTTAACAATATGAAGTTGTTTGTTCTTGATTACACGCTTGTATCACGTTAAATACAAGGTCCACTAAATCTCCTAGCGGACTTTCGAGGAACTTCCAGCGCGGTGATTAAGGGCCTTGCTTTATGAAATATTGTTAAAATTATAATCCGTTGTAAAATACTGAGCACATCGTGCATTATTTAATCTGAAATTTTGTAAATTTAACTATTAAAACTCCTGCAGTTGTTGCTAAAGAAGTTGGTTAAACTTCTTAATTACACTACAGCGTTTGAAGCTGTATTTTGTTTTAAAGTTTTCGCCAGTTTTGTCTGACATATTAAAATACAACAAACTTGCGATGATAAATAGTGTGTTATCCACGATGTTTATAAAACCGTTATCAAAGAAATAAAAAGAAATGTGAATGTGTCTTACGAAATGTGAAAATATTTTAATCAAGATGTTTTTGAAGTCATCAGTCATGGTTATCGCTATCTCATTCGATAGATACAATTTTCTAAGACTGGATAGGTTTCATCTATATCTGTATCATATTAAAGGAGAAAATTCGCTCTCTGTTGTCAATGTATTGACAGTCAGAGTTAGGTCTGTGTAATAATAGCAGTATGGTTTATGTGAACGGAACATCCCATGCTGCTTAAGTAAGTTAGTAGGATTACAATAATTGAAGCTTGATGTTTGAATTGAATGTGAAACCAAAGATGTAAAACGTTCGTAGAATATAAACGAAATACAAAATAAAGTAGGAGGTTTCATTGCAGATGTTATGTTTTTACCGTTTTAATTTAAATTTTAATCTAAAATAAGTGAACTTGTTGGTACAGAGAAAATGAGTAAACTAATTAGAAAGTCGCCATTTTAGGCAAAGAAGGCGTGAAAAAGGGAGTATTAAGGAATATTTCTCCAGATCCGACATTCTGTTCCTACATTAGTGACTGATGGTGAATTCAACTACGATATTTTGATTTGTGATGATTTCTAGAACTTATATTTAGGGACAACGTGAACACTTCTTCACTTCATTTCATACTTCAATCAAATGCAATTTCCTGAGTTCGGAATAAAGGAGGGAGATTTTGGATTGCGAAGTTCTTCTATTTGTTTGGTAAATAATACAATAATAATATGTTTATTGTTTTTTTAAACTCACTTACCAAAGGCACTGTTTTTTCCGTTCTCGGCGATTTTTTTTTTTGACGAGGGTCCCCTCATCTTCGTCCGGTCACGCCACTCTAGCGTGGCCGGAAATTCGAAGTCGAAAATTCGCCGAGAACGGAAAAAAACAGTGACTTTGGTAAGGGAGTGTAAAAAACACTCAATAAACATTATATTTCCGGGTCAAATAGCTAACGATCTAATATCACAATAATAATAATTGTCGTTAATTTGTATTTCTTCGCTAATATCATCTTAATAATTTATTTAAATCTTTACTCGTATCAAAAGGCATTTTTTAAATGTATAAGTAATAAAATTAATTCTCAATGGATCTAGTAGGCCTAAGTACTCAAGGTTCGTTACATTCATCATATATTTTTTGTTCACATCATACACATTTCTTTAATTTCTTTATTTCCATTCACATAAAAAACTTTTGTTTTGCTATTTCTATCATCATCATCATTTTATTTTGTTGTATATACACTTATAAAACAATCTAATCATCAAACACATCATTAATTCATCTCATCAACTTTCATTATAACAGGCGGCGCAATATGACCTAACCGGTTGAAGCGCCCTAGTTTCTCAAGTCGTCGTCGTCGTTACATTCACCTCATAGTGATAAGCTTTATTAAGTTACTGTTTACATATGAATAAATTAATATAATGGAAATTATTTAATCATTTATTTCTTTATTTAACCTAAAGACTAAAGACTAATGATAAAGAGGAACAAACTATAAGAGAATCCTCAAACTGAACATGATAACTAATAAGTAGAGGTCGTAAACCATTGTAATTAGCAGATAACGTTTTCTAGTAATGGCTTTTGTGAAATATTTATCTACATTTAAAGTACTTTAGAAGTTTCTTAAAACATATTGTGTTTCATCATAACTTTGTGAATGAGCTTGAAGGTGGCTGACACTATTAATGAAGAGATGATAACATGAAACTTGTATCCGTTCCTGCTATATGGTATCTCCACGCATATCACATGTAT
This sequence comes from Sweltsa coloradensis, assembly GCA_024449915.1. Lineage (NCBI taxonomy): Eukaryota > Metazoa > Arthropoda > Insecta > Plecoptera > Chloroperlidae > Sweltsa > Sweltsa coloradensis. The sequence goes on from JAMZAV010002461.1 coordinate 22,227, forward strand.
ATAATTATCTAGTGTCAGGTAGTATATGATGTAATCATAGCGCTAGACGTGTGGGGAATGGAGAGATAGAAAGATAATACACCTCAAACTATGTATGAGGATAGGAATCTGATTTGGTGGAGGTGCCGGGTAGGCAGTGACAAGTAAACTCTATCGCGGTAAGTCAGGTAACAAGACTGTTCAAGAGTAGTTTGAAATACGTTTAAAAATGAAACTAAAAGAACGTGTGTATATCTTAGTTAGTGTATATGAACTTATTACATTGATGTTTTATAGGCAAATATTTCGATCCGAGGAAGATTAAACCTTTAGCATTAAATTCTATTTTGTCCATACAAGAACAGTGCAATATGTTAAATTAAATTTTGTAGTGTTCTTTCTACAAAGTATAAGTAAGTCTACAAAAACTTCCCAGCGATTTTCGACGCATCAGCAAAATGAAACGTTTCTTTATAATTTAAATTCTAGAAAATATGAATCTATCTGTTGATGACAGCGTCCACGAGGAAATAAAGAGTGTGCCTGATTCTATGTGTGCCTGATTCTATGATTCTATACTAGTATGGATCAACATGAAACGAGATATCTAGCAAAGTTGTGACGATATCGAGTGGAATATTGGGAAAAAACTATGTACTTGCTATCCTTCAATAAATTTAATACTTTATGTTCTTCATTCGAAGATGAAAGTATCAATTGTTGCGTTAAAGTGTAGCATATTATGGTGTCTCACAGTATTTTTAAAAGACAAGGCTTTAAAATGTACTGGTATTCTCATTGTCGATTCATTTTAGTAAGCCAAACTTGATATTAAACTTGAGCCAAAATTTAATTCGTGCTTTTGATTGTTTATATTTTATATTTTATATATATATTGATTATATTATTTTTGTAATGGGTGCCACAAACGAAGCAAAAACTTTTACTTCACTAAAAAAAGGGGAGTTATTTCTGTTAAAGTCTTGTTACACTATCAACATGTTGACGCAACATGTTGACTCAACTTGTTGACCAGATGTAGATAGCATTGAAATGTGATGCTGCTGTCACACACTGAAATATGTTGACTCAACATTGACGACCACGGCAATATGTTGACAAGAAGTTGAACAAGTTCAACTTTTGAGAAATGTTGACCAGATGTTGACGACGTTCAACCAATGGCTGACCGATATTTTGTCACGTGATCATTTCGTTTAGTTGATCCATGGTGTGGGCTATTATAAAACAAATTTTGTGGGAAGAAAGACTTATTTATGCGAGTAATTTACACTGAAAAGTTATAAAAATCGTACCCGTTTCAGATAAGACACAACAATAATGATGGGGTGAGTAAAAAGTGGTAAAAAAGTTTTCCCAAACGAGACTCGAACCGGGGACCCTTTGCGTGGTAGCCGAGCGCTCTCACCGTTGAGCCAGCAGCGAACTGGAATCCTGCGCCGCTTAGAGTGGTACTCATTAGCCCATCAGATACACACGCAGACTCGAGATGAACATAAAAGCTTCGGGATGGCAATTACGACACTTTTAACTCTTTTATATCGATCTGCCAATACTTTTTTAATGTTATTCACAGCTGTATATGGCATATGTACGTAATTACTATCTATTTTGGTATGAAACAGTTTCGAAGTGGCAGTTCTCTCTACGGAATGTTCCAAATGTCCGTCAACATGTTGATGGAGGTGACACACACAGAGTGTAGTCTTGTCAACAAGTTGAGCCAACAAGTTGTGTCAACATGTTGATAGTGTAACAAGACTTTTAGTCTTCACCGGGTTTTACCTTGCCATCACAAAAAAAAAATTGCTCATAAAAATCGCACTTTTGTGATTTGTTTTCGAGTTTTCGTTCAATTCCATGTGTTTTGTCGCCTTCAACCAGACGACAACTAACCAATGTTGACGAAACTTTCAGAGAATCTTCGAAAACAATAAACTCACAAACTTATCATCCTATGGCCAGAACGGATGAGCCTAAATCGTCTCGAATACCCCAAAGTGTATTTCCACTTGTTAATAAATATATAGAAATAACTATATTAATTATTTCATGAAACGAAACCAGCGCCGAAAGTACGTTGCACGTTGTCGATTCCAATCTTTATTAAACATGAACGTCGGTAGGAATAAGGTGTACGGCAAAGTTAATATCGGTTTTCCGTATTTTAACGACTCGTTATTTTCCTTTGTTTTCGAGGGAGAATCTGTGGGTGACGGTCGAACAATAATAAACAAAAGCTTCGACCTAAATCTACAGAAGAGTGAATGGTTTCGTATTACTAAAAGGTTTTTTAATATACTTTCTTTCTGAAAGTTTTCCACAATTTCTTTTCAGAGTTTCTGGAAAGCGATGGCTAAATCGAAAACAATAAAATGCATTTACGAAAGAAATTAAGAATGAATGTGGGGGAAAAATCGACAGTGTTAATCAATTGAAAATTGAATGGTTGGGTTTGAGTACCCGACCGAAAAAAGACTTCATTGCTCATTCTCTCACGACTTATATATTATATCAGATTTCACACAATAAACAGGCAAGTGAGCATTGCTTGTGAATGCATAAATTCATTTATACAGACAAAGTCTAAGACAAAGATAAAGTTCAGGATTAACGAATTTAGTCTCAAAAGTTTTCTTTTTAAAAACTTTGAGTTATTTCTTCCATTTATTTCTGAAGCAGCTTTTAACTTTCTTTCTTCTGCCGTTCTATTTCACAACAGTGAATCAGTTTTAATGTATGTGGCTGTTGATGGTTTCATAGCGAATCGCGGTTTGTGGGTGGCTTTGTGCACCTCAGAATCTCCCCCACCCCCCATCTCTCATCCCTCATCGCTCAAACATTCTTTACTTCGCCACCAACAAACTTTTCGACTAAAAATTCACTTTAGAAAACAGCCTAGTTCTTTTATAAAGAAGCGAAATTGATTTTTTATGTGAGCCGGGGGGTGCTATGTGGCTGTAGGATATTTAAAGGCAAAGGTCGACTGTGAAACCACTCAAACAGTTGGAGTTAAAACGCCAGTGTTTCAGTATTGTATTCACGAATACCGATATAAATAACCCAGCACAATCAGATTTATCGCGCAAAAATTGAGTTCTGGATAAATGTACAATCCCGAGGCGCACAGATAAGTGGCATTATTAATGAAGTACGTTTGCCTGATGGACCTGGCAGCAATTTTCGTAGCCAGCACGTATAATAATCTGATACCCCTCGTTTTGTAACGGCTACATACAAATTACTTGCCCACCCCACGGAATGAAGAAATTAATCATCTCTTAGAGGTGACACGGTTGCTGATAAGAGAATCATTCGCTCGCGGGGAGGCTCATTAAGGTAGTCCAAGCTATAATTATATCGGGCGATACTGTCCAAACAAAAATATCGTCCCGTTCAAATGGGTAATTATTATCATTTCGAGTTATAAATTCCCGTGGGACAGGCACTAAATCCATCTGAGCCGATATCAGTATAATTAATCACGATTATTTCTCGATAACATGTGATTGTAGGCAAAGTTAATGGGTAGTGTGACGTGAGTCTCGTTAGCGCCTGTTCCCATAGGCTACAATTAGCAGGGGCATGGCATAAAACAATATGGCAGATGGGAGGATGTCGCATATTATTTCACTCGTGTTGGAATTGACGCGCCAATTAAGAGAAGTTTTGTATGGTGATCTCCCATTCCACTCGTAACTAGATTAACATGCATTATTTATGACTAGGCGATTCGAAACTGATTTGCAATAACTAAACTGAAAACAAAGCCAACATGAGGTGGTGACAGTAAGCTCTCACTTGGCTGCATTAGATTGTTCGTCCGTGATAAAATTCATATCTGAGTGTGGCGGTGACTGGCGGTGGGTGAAGGAAAGACTTGCGAGATAAGCCGCGCAGGGTTTATAACGCGGATCAACCAGTCGGACGCGGACTCGATTCTAGCTCCATTGTGAGCCAAGAAAAGTAATAAAAGTGAGCCAAGACCTCGCAGGGTTTAGTCTACACGCGATTCAGCCACGCCGAGATTTACCTGAACGAATTGATGATTCGAACGGAGAATATTCCTTGCAGTATTTCTTGTCTGGGAGCGAGATCTGGCAACGGTGTAGATTCCACGTAACGTATTAGATAAAGCGCGGGTTATATGTCAAATTGATTATCCGCAAACGTTTCCACCCTCTATTGGGAAACGATCATAAAGATTTCTCGTATTATTTTATCATAAATCGTGTTGAAACCACGCATTACAGTAACCTATAAACTCTTTGGGGGAACAAAACCAATAAAAATCTATAAAGTTCTTCAATTGTCTCAATTTTTAATAAATCGTGGTTTCGGTAATCATTTTATGAAACAATAAAATATCTGAGCTCAACCAAGCGGAAATATCGACGAGTCTTAATTGAAGCGATAAGCTGGAAGAAGAGAAGGAGGAAAGGAAGCAATCCATTCGTAGCGATAGACAGCTATTATTGTACCTTAAAAACTTCAATATATGTCCATTACAATTCCCTCGGATTGATAATTTAACATGAACATCGACCAACCATCACCAACATTATATTCCATCAGTTTGTATCCAAGAACAATCCAAGTAAATATTGCAATTTCTACCAATCACATAACTTTACACCACGTTTTCCAGACAAATACTAATATATTATGTAATTACTTTCTCTTCATAGTGGCAGAGCATCTTATGAGAATTAACTGTACAATTATTTCAACAAATTTATTTGATTTTATTGTTAACTTCAAATTCACTTAAAAACTGATACTTTGTTTTAATGTTTTAAATTCAACTATTTGAATAAAATAAAATAAAATCACGTGATTAATTAGACACATAAAAATAATTTTCCTCAAACGACAAGTTTTTCGCCATTGTGAACCATGGACTCAATGTTGTAATTGGATGAACTATATTCTAGAACGTTTCAATGACCATCAAATGATGAGAAATTCTAAGAAAGAAGTACGAGTTCATAAAAACAACTTTTGGAAATCGAAAAATAATGATCTTGTCTAATGTATGTCATGAAACATGAATCAATTAATGTCGTCACTTCGAAACAACGGCTAAGCCACGTGTCCAAACAAATGTTAGACAAAAACGGTTTTTTTGGTTAACATTTCAAGCTCCAAGTTTATTTTAAATGCACTGTACTTTCCACCTCGGACATAAGAAGCTGTTATCAGAAACGTCTAAGATACGGCCAATACTTTGACAGAGGTTACAAGTGTACGCTATCTGTAATTACCGCTCACTCAGCCTTGTCTCCCCTAGCGGAGGCATCCGGCAGTTAGCCACGCGCGCTAGGGGACTCCCCCACTGCGCGGCCGACTCCCTCGGCTCGGCCGGCAAACTGAGTGAATTAAGTCCTCGCTAACTAAAGGCGTGGAATTGAACACGTAACTGTGGCCTGATTATCGCCACAAGGGAGGGAAGAATTAACGACTTTCAACTTTTCACACAAGACTGTTGCCCAAATAAGAGTTAAAAAGCGTAGTTCCTGTCTTGAAATTACTTTCCAGACGTTTTCCTTGAGCTTACCCGCCGTATTTTCTACTCGTTAAGACGTCCTATCGTCACGACAATTATATCAGATGAACTGTTCGTCGTAATTTAGTACTCCATGCCAAACCTAGGGCGATCGTCGGCTAGTTCACTATCTTGGTTTGGTCTAGTCTAGTGTGAACTTCTTGGAGCGCGGACTAAAAACACGAGTGGCGATGCTTCGTAATAAAGTCGAAAAAATACAACCGCTTCGTGAAATCAGAATGTCCGGCTTTACGGTCAGGCTAAGTCGAGGAATCCGGTTGATATTTGATGGAATTGCTGTTGTTGCAGTTTCGCCAAATTGGAGCCTAGTTTTATGGCAGCTTTTCAGCGACCAAGGCGCCTACCCATAACAAAACATTAATTTTCACGAGATGGAAACTTCACAACGGAAAATAAATAAGATATCTTTTTACGACACATCGTTCAATAATCTGTTTGCATGTTATACTCTGTGTGGGTTGAGTTGTAAAATGTGTTACATTTAATCTTCTAACACTCCAATAAATAGTGTGTTCGTGTATGTTTCTGGAATGGACCGTGGATAAATTCATTTTTATGTAAACACACAATTATATAATGTAGCACTTGTGAGGGCATAAAATAAAATTATATCATTTTTGAGTAGGGCCTAGCTTTTAAAAAAGTAAAAATCCATCATACTTGTAATTATTGTGACACAGGTTGGTGGTTCGACGCTTAGAGAGATGAACCTGTTTGGAATAAACTAGAGACAAACAAACGATATCTTAAAATAAAATATAAAATAAAAAAAAAATATATAAATATAAAATTATTGAAATGTGAGAATTTTAAATTAAATCCTATATAATTTACCTATATTGATCTCTGCAGCCAATGCTGTTGCTTCATGGCACAGAATAACACTCAATCGATAAATATATTTGAAAATTAAATTAAAATTAACGTTAAACAAACTTCTCAAATATAACTAACTAAAAATAAAAGTTATTTCTAAAAATACGAATGGACCATCGCAATACACATTACTTCTGAAAGTTTTTAAAAAGTCCCACAAATATCCCCCTTGCGCCGATCATTGGCCCCATTACGCTTATTAAAGAGCGTAGTGAAGATTCCATTACACTACACTGGAGAAAAAAATACAGAATATTTTTCTTTCTTTCTTTTTTCTGTTTGTATTTTTGTGTGTTTGTTAACACGATTCCGGCTAAACCGATACTCCAATTGCGATAAAATTTTGTGGGGGCCTTCGAAATCTCTGAACTTAGAACTGCCACGTTTTTGAACTCAATCGAAAAATTATTTCTCATGATAATCGCAATTTTTAATTTTTTGCGATTTTTTAAATTTCTTCGACTTATTACACCGACATGCTTTATCCGATTGTAAGGATTTTTTCACAGAACCTTAATTTTATGAATTTATATATTCTTGTGAAATTTTAGCGTAATCGAAAATATATTTGTCATGAAAATCGCAATTTTACGCTTTTTTAATTTTTTAAAATTAGTTTCGTTTTTTTAATTTCTTCGACTTAGTAATGATTTTTTCACAGAAAAACAGAAAATCTGCAGAACACATGGCAGCCAAACAAACCAATTACGCTCATCCAACAACGCGCATGAAAAAGCGTTTGCGAAGCTTCCTATTTGTTGGATGAGCGTAGCGAACGTAACGAGCGAAGCGAAGATTCCATTTCACTACACTGGAGAAAAAAAATCCGAAATGTTTTTCTTTTTCTTTTTTTTCCTGTTCATATTTTGTGTGTTTGCTAACACGATTCCGGCTAAACCGATACTCCTATTGCGATGAAATTTTGTGGAGGCCTTCGAAATATCTGAACTTAGAACTGCCACGTTTTTGAGCGCAATCAAAAAATTATTTCTCGTTAAAATCGCAATTTTACGATTTTTTTCGATTTTTTAAAAAATTCTTCGACTTATAACACATACATGCTTTATCCTATTGTAATGATTTTTTCGCAGAACCTTAATTTTATGAATTAATGTATTTGTGTGAAGTTTGAACGCAATCGAAAAATTATTTCTTATGAAAATAACAATTTTACGATTTTTTTTAATTTTTAAAACATTCCTCGACTTGTAACACCTACATGCTTTATCCTATTCTAATAATTTTTTCAAAGAATCTTAATTTTATGAATTTATATATTTTTGTGAAATTTGAGCGCGATCAAAAAATAATTTCTCATGAAAATCGCAATTTTACGCTTTTATGTTTAAAAAAAAATTTCTTCGACTTATAACACCTACATGCTTTATCCGATTGTAATGATATTTTCATAGAACCTTAATTTTATAATTTATATATTTATTTTTGATATATTTGTGAAATTTGAGCGCAATCAAAAAGTAATTTTTCATAAAAATCGCAATAATACGCTTTTTTCGTTTAAAAAACATAAACTAACATTAAATTAAAAAACATGTTGGTGTTATAAGTCGAATAAATTTTTAAAAATCGAAAAAAATCGTAAAATTGCGATTTTCATGAGAAATAATTTTTCGATTGCTCTAAAAAAACGTGGCAGTTCTACGTTCAGAGATTTCGAAGGTCTCCTGAAAATTTCATCGCAATTGAAGTATCATTTTAGCCGGAATCGTGTTAAAAAACTCACAAAAATACAAACAGAAAAAAAAGAAAAAAAGAAAAAAAAGAATAACATTTCTGATTTTTTTCTCCAGTGTTGTGAAATGGAATCTTCGCTTCGCTCGCTACGCTCATCCAATCACCGTCGGTTCATAGATGCCTCTGTTATGCCTCTTATAACTTTCATTGATTAGTGTATGAACTTTCTTTGACTTTATAACACCTACATGCTTTATCCGATTGTAATGATTTTTTTCACAGAACCTTAATTTTATGAATATATTAATATATTCGTGTGAAATTTGAGGATACTTGAGAAATAATTTTTAACGCGCATCGTAATTGTACGCTTTTTTCGTTTTTAAAAAACATTCGACGTATAACACCTACATGCTTTACCGATTGTAATGATTTTTTCACAGAACAACAGAAAATCTGCATAGCTATGTGTTATGCAGATTTTCTAGGTGTTATAAGTCGAAGAAATTTTAAAAAAGAAAAAAGCGTAAAATTGTGGTTTTCATGATAAATAATTTTTCGATTGCGCTCAAATTTCACACAAATATATTTGGATGAGCGTAGCGAGCGAAGCGAAAATTCCATTCACTGGAGAAAAATATCCGGAATGTTTTTTTTTCTTTTTCTTTTTCTTTTTTGTATTTTTGTGTGTTTGTTAACACGATTCCGGCTAAACCGATACTCCAATTGCGATGAAATTTTATGGAGGCCTTAGAAATCTCATCTGAACTTAGAACTGCCACGTTTTTGAGCGCAGTCGAAAAATTATTTCTCATAAAAATCGCAATTTTACGATTTTATGGGATTTTTAAACAAATTCTTCGACAAATAAACCTACATGCTTTATTCGGTTGTAATGATTTTCATACAGAACCTTTATTTTATAAATTAATATATTCGTGTGAAATTTGAGCGTAAACGAAAAATCATTTCTCGTAAAAATTGCAGTTTTACGTTTTTTTTCTATTTTTTAAATTTCTTCGACTTATAACACTTACATACTTTACCCGATTGAAATTATTTTGATATCGAACATTAGTTTTATGAATTGATGTATTCGTGTGAAATTTGAGCGGAATCGAAATATTATTTCTCATGATAATCGCAATTTTTAATTTTTTTTGCGATTTTTTAAATTTCTTCGACTTATTACACCGACATGCTTTATCTGATTGTAAGGATTTTTTCACAGAACCTTAATTTTATGAATTTATTGAGCGAGCGTAGCGAGCGTCTCCACTTGACTCTTATGGCTCGAATGTCTGTTTTTTTTTTTTTTTTTTTTTTTTTTTCTGTTACTGCTTCGATACAGGTCGCACCGTTTCTCTGATCGACCTGAAATTTTTTCCACATGTACATACCACCTAGGCGGGTTGCTGTATAGTTTTTGAACAAAATCCGATCGTTGGTTATAAAAAATAAAAAAATAAATAAAAAATAAAATAAAAATAAAAATGTTCCGATCGTTATGAAATTTTGCAGGGTCAATAAGTACAACATTCTCTCCTATTTTCCAAATTTTCAGCTAAATCGGTTAAGACCTTAAAGACTTATTGGTAATCATAATTCGAAAAATGATGTTAAAAAATGAAGGAGGCAGTGAAGATACAAAGATACACTTTAGAAGGCATGACGTGAATTAGTACAATGCAAAGATGTTGGAATATTATAAAGTGTACAATGTCAATATCCAGTTAGGCCTACAGTTTGTGGTGGGCCGAATGTCGTACTCGGGTCATGTTGCACGTACCGGTGCTCGCTCAACAACGCGTCCAACTGAGCGTTTTCCTAGTATATTCGTGTGAAATTTGAGCGTAATCGAAAAATTATTTGTCATGAAAATCGCAATTTTACGCTTTTTTACGTTTAAAAAAATACGCTCATCCAACAACGCGCCTGATAAAGCGTTTGCAAAGCTTCCTAGTTATTTATAAAGTTAAGGTTCTGTTAAAAAATTATTACAATCGAATAAAGCATGTAGGTGTTATAAGTCGAAGAATTTTTTTGAAAATCGAATAAAATCGTAAAATTGCGATTTTCATGAGAAATAATTATTCAATTGCTTTTAAAAACGTGGCAGTTCTAAGTTCAGAGATTTCGAAGGTCTCTAGAAAATTTCATCGATATTGGAGTATCGGTTTAGCCGGAATCGTGTTAACAAACACACTAAAATACAAACAGAAAATAAGGGGAAAAAAGAAAAAAACATTCCTGATTTTTTTCCAGTGTTGTGAAATGGAATCTTCGCTTCGCTCGCTACGCTCATTCAATCACCGTCGGTTCATAGATGCCTCTGTTATGTCTCTTATAACATTTTTATTGATTAGTATATGGTGTTAGATCTAAGTAAATAAAATATTAACTAAGAATATCACAGACAGTAAATTTGTTTTAATGCTTTACTAGTTGTGGCATTCATAATGGTTAAAATATAATCATTAAATAAGTTTGTAAATAAGGTACAGAAGTAGAACAAAGTAATAAATTGATCGCGTTCGTAATATTGGTTCGTATACTCAAAGAGAAAACCTGATTCTAAAAGAATATTCTGGTCGGGCAGCCACATCCGTATAACATCGGCCCTAAGCTCGCCCCTTACCGAGTACTTACGAACGCGAATAAAAATAAATGATACTTCGTTATTGTTTTGAACGTGAAACGCTCTTAGATTCCCAATGAGGTGTGTAGTTCGGCCATGCGATCGATATTCCACGAGAGGCTAGGCTTTCATGTACTCACATCGCGAGATGCGGGAAATGGCTCAATTGAAAACATTGCCGTGGATGGATTTATTCAAAAGTATGATTGACGATATGTTGTTGGATTGGATAGTTGGCAGCAACTAGCGGCGCACAGCGGATGAATGAGTAGGCTCCTGATAAGCGCACGTACATTCACTGTCCGGTACAACTCATATTGATGAATCTGCCCTGCTGGCCTGGTAATCCATCACCCGACTGCTGCACGGACCAGGGTGATTTATGCCACTGATAACATCGCGAATACTTTGGATGGAAATGAAGTAAATGGGCGAAATTCAGGCCAAGCTTCGACTCGAAAAATAAACTAACGGCAAGGATTGACTAGGCGTAGTTTTTAATTCGCAATATGAAATACATTTTAGGACTTTGCGAGATATGCAACGGTTTAGAGTTTGAGTTACCACAACATACATCAGTCATTAACAGCCCAAAAGACGTTATTGATGGCATGTGACATTAATGGGGGCATCCTTTACGCCCCAGTAAATAAGGCGCGCTGTAGTATATCATATTCAAGCAGCGACGTGTCAGGAAAAAGTTTCGAGCGAGGCACACTAATATGCGCACCAAGTGGCCTTTCTAAGCCCGATTCCAGAATACAAGCTGTTTTCTTTGTCAGGAAATTATTCACTAAAGCTATGTTTAGACGGTTCAATGTTTCATTCAATGTCTTGAATTCAAGGAATTGAATTCAATGGCTTGAACAGGTACTTGAAGGAAACATTGAACGTCCATTTACACGGTCCTTTAATATAGGAGAGCATTTCGTTATTGATATTGATAAAAATAATAATAATGTTTCGCTCGTAGGTCTTTAGTTTTAAGACATAGTTCTGACGCAAAAGACACTGTTTTAATGCATAAGAAGTTGAACTATTTTCAACTTGACTGCTAAACCTTAAAACAATGTATGATGTATATATATAATGGTAGACCTTATTTTTTATTTATTTTTAGCTATACCATTCGCCGTCATTTAAATTAGTAAGGAATATAATCACAAAATATCGATTTCGTTATTTGATGCCCCTAGAGCTACAATATTTTAGATTTCCAGAAAAACATTTTTGAAGGTATTTAATCTGGATTGATTTATGCTCCACGTAATAATACATTTATAACTTTATGGATTGGGTGTGTGAATGTATATTATTATTATTTTATATCATGGAGTTATAAATAGTACTGGCGTACTGGAGGCGCAGGTGTGTGGTCGGCGGTGTACAAGTTAGCACTTCAAATTGGCAGACATTTTGATTGTTTACTTTGGTAACCAAGGTAATCTAGGGCCTACCACAGTTCATGGTAGCAAAGTTTAACCTGCTAGTAGTGGTTTTAACAATCAAAATGGCGAATAGGCTCAAACAAGCAAACACGATCGTGGACGTGCTGTTCCATTTGAGCTAGACCTCCTTCTCATCCAACTCCATGATTATATTACATTCTGTTCATTCATTCATTCATTCATTCATGCATGCATGCATTCGACAGCTTGAGCGTACGCGCCCAAGCCTCTTAACAGGCCTAGGATATATTCATCCCAAATGATATTTTGTTTTACTATAACAACCTAATGTAATTTGAGGGCGGGGCAACATTCATGTTATTATGCACTAATTTGCTCTAACCAGCAGGGGGAGAGACTCGAGTTTCCTTTGTAAATCAGTTTTTCTAAGAACTAAGTCCTTATTTTACACACGGACGGGATTTCTGTCAGGAGGTGGTTGCAATGTGTGGGGGGAGGAATTTTCCACGGTTTTCCTCAGTCAGACGAATGCTGGGACTTCGTCTCACTGTCACGAGGTGTTGCGGTGTGTGTGTGTGGGGGGGGGGGGGGGGGGGGGGGGGGAGTTAATTTTTTTAAACTGCATTATTAATTACGGAAATACTTATGTGGTAGGGGGGATTGGCATTTTACCCACAACTACATTGATTGTATCACGTGGTTGGTGGTTGTCAATTTTATACTTATTCGCAACTTGAATTGTTACTTTTTAATTTTTATAGCAGGAAATATCACAGTAGAATAACAAATCATTTGATATTTGGTTTGTACTATTGTCAAAGTAGGCGACTGGCATATGCTGTCGCTTACGCCGCAACCTACAAGTTAGACCTAAATATGATTTCTAAAGAATGCAGTTGTTAAGGCCGAGGCCTGAGGGTGATAGTGGACTGTAAATTGTAGAAAGAAATGAATAGTTACTTGCACTGAACTTACCCAGAATGAAGTGTGGGCTTGAGAAAATGTGGCAAGTGGGCGCGCAATGGGCTAGTTTGGGGTGCCCACCGCAGGAGATAGAAAAGGAATAAAGAAACTCGAGTTTGAGAAGGAGAAGATAGGAAAAGTAAATGCCTGCACAATTTGAATTAATGTTGAGCCAGGACAGCACAGAAGAGAACAACTCGGAAGGCAGGCGTAGAACTGGAGCGTTTTACACTATAAGTTGAATAGAAAAATGGAGAACTGATTGACAATGTTCCCTGGTTTGCACTGATGAACAGATATCTGCACTCTTGGCAGGTGAACGAGCGAACTGAATCCTACGAAGGTAGGTACACAACCAACTCGACGCAATAATAGTTAGGGGGTTAGGGGATTCAACCTTGCATTTCATTCTAGAAGCAAGCCACTTGGCACAGTTACTTATTAGACCTTATTGATTGATTGAATCGATGGTGCCAAGATGAAATTACCATATTGCACCACTGGCACAGTGGCGGACTGGGGGCCGCCCAGTGACACGTTGTATGTGCGTTTTTGTATGTTCGATCAGTCAAACAAGCTGAGAGGGGACTCAAAACACTTATTATACCTTATTGATTGATTGAATCGATGGTGCCCAGATGAACTTGCCATATTGCACCACTGGCACAGTGGCGGACTGGGGGCCGCCCAGTGACACGTTGTATGTGCTTTTCTATATATTCGATCAGTCGAACAAGCTGAGAGGGGATTCAAATCATTCGTAAATTTCTCCTTATTTCTATGAAGGTAACGTGGAAATCGTAATTGGCAGAATTTACCTTTTGGAGACCAAAAACGGCAATAAAGGCACATTTCAAAGCAAAGAGTTATTGACTGATATCGTTAGATATTGTGACAGGCCGATAAAGCACAAAGGATTAACTAGTATAATACTAAAGCCACACTAAAATTAATTGCTTTTCGCTGTGAGATTACATAAACGGCAAAAAAGGCTACATTTATTAAATCAGAACCAGCATACTTCAGCCATGGGAGAAATGGCGGTAAGTCTGATATTTAATGAACAAAACACAAAATATAATATTGCGAACACATGAAGCTTTAGTTTTAAGATTTAAAAAAATGGTAAAAAACGGCACAATAATTATTCAATTTTAGAACCAATTTGGCCTACATGTGTGGAAAGGTGGCAATAATTGGAAAATGTAGCGCACAAAACCAAATATATTGCGGTGGCGCAAGAATTTGAAGTTTCTTGTTTTGAGATTAAAATTCGATAAAAATGGCACCAATAATTCCAATAATAATCGAATTACCTATTGCCCTACGAAAGGTTACAATATATCTAGTATATAAAAGTCGAAAAACAAAGAAAAAACTATGAACAAAAAACACGGTGTTCATCTTTGAGACTTGATTAAAATTTTGTATACATTCATTTGCACTTTTCCTCCCACACAACACCTTCAACTCCTTCTATAATCTGCTTGTCTGCTCGTTGACAAAAGAGTAATGGAAGTTGTATCAATACTTGACTGCACTGCTGCAGGAAATTTACATTGCTTCCACAGTGTCACCATACACGGGAAAGAACCAGCAAGGCAATAGTCGCCCGCCAAGTGACATGCGCAGCGATGGATTTTTTACCTTTTCCAGAGCAAAAAGACACCCAAAGCTACAACTCCCCAACTAGATTCTGTACAGCAGAAAAAGCAAGTACAATGGCATCCGTGTCGACAGTTCGAAGTTCGAACCATTATGGTCTTCAAACCTCTCCAGTGGTCACAGGGTCAAAGACTGAGCATTGACTCCCTGTTGAATGAAATCAGGACATCTGTATCCAGAGTGGAGTAGAACTCTTGCCCACTCTGTGCAATGCATAATGAACATTTTAAGGCCATCACCAAGGTAGACGTCCTAAACAATGTCCACACGTCCTGCACTAGCTCCAGAGCCTCCAGCTGACCTGAGATATGGTTGATACACATCCCGTATATATTTTGCGAACGTCTTGCTTGCTTTGGGGGTTGGGTTGGACAGACTGAGCAACTGCCCCCTCATAAGCCGTCAAGCACTGAATAATGTTCAACTGCATGCATGAGGGCCACCCATGCTGGTCAAGGAAGGAGTAAATGGCTGGTTTTAGTGTCTGGTGAACTCCTGTAAATCGACTTCACTGGTCTGACTCTGACATGCACATGCACATGTTATAAACAATTTGCTGAAAAGTAAACAGTCATATCTTACCGAGGCAACTTTTTTACTGTTTTAGTTTTCAGATCTTTTTTCTTCTGATTACTAAATACCACAAATTTGTTGCGCTTTATAGGATCCATTAATGCAGCAGAACAATAACTTGCCACTTAATTGTTTCGACTCAATGTTGGAGAGCACCGCACTATCTTCCAAGAACGGATTTCCGTATTTTTCCAAACACTGCTTTCAGAGACGACGTCTCTTTGGAACGTTGTGCTTATTGATTTGGTGTCTAGGTGATATCTGATCGGCGTATCTTCTGGATCACCAGATATCAGGTTTCAAATTTTTGAACTAAGGAACTGCTGAATTGCCAATTCCAGCTGAAGAGCGAGATCCCAAAATTAATACGTAATTATAGGAGTGTCAAGAGTACAATGTCCTCTGTTGAATCTAAATACAGTTCATGTGCCTGTTTGTACCAACTAGTGTGCCTGCAATATTATTTATAGATTGTTTTATATGTCAAGAAAATTATTGGCAACTCTCCAGCGATCAGTCAAATAGTCTTCGATTTGAAATGTTCTTTTAATGCCGTTTTTTGACTCCAAAGGCAAAATATTGCCGAGTACGATTAACACGTTGGGGAACATTCAGGGGAACATTACGAATGATTTGAGTCCCCTCTCAGGTTGTTCGACTAATCGAATTGTCAAAACGAATATCCAACGTGTCACATAGGCTACATACAAAATGCGAAATTTGGGCCTTTTTGTTATTTTTATTCCCACAGCCAAAAGCTCCTAAAGTTACCGACACCGAAACATATATTTATATTTTGTGCGTCACATAACAGTCATTGCAACCTCTCCCAAGCCTGAGGGGCAGTCGATGTTTGCTTTCACAAACTTCAACTTTTTGCCATTGTTGTTATGCTCACAACCAAAAGCAACGGACTGGGTGGCCCCCAGTCCGCCACTGTGCCAGTGGTGCAATATGGCAATTTTATCTTGGCACCATCGATTCAATCAATCATTAAAGTCTAATAAGTGATTCGAGTCCCCTCTCAGCTTGTTTGACTGATCAAACATACAAAAACGCATATCCAACGTGTCACATGGGCGGCCCCCAGTCCGCCACTGTGCTAGTGGTGCCATATGGTAATTTCATCTTGGCACCATCGATTCAATCAATCAATAAGGTCTAATAAGTAACTGTGCCAAGTGGCTTGCTTCTAGAATGAAATGCAAGGTTCACCCTATATATGTCCCTTAACCCCCTAACTATAACAGGACAAGCGAAAGATAACGAAACTAGTTAAGGCTATTGTAGGCCTACTACCTCTGGCCGATAATTTGAAAGTCGAAGAAACATGTCTGAAAAGTTTGCTGAATCAAAAAAGGCCTTTAAAATAACAGAAAAAAAATTGTGAATTTTTTTGGGCGGGACATAACCTCACTTTTGGAAATTAGATTTAGATTTTTGGACAAAAGTGTAATATACAATACTAGTTCAAAATTCAATTTTGAGAATCGGTTTTCTGGACATAGTTTCTAAACACCTTTAGCTATAACTTGACTATAGCTTAAATAGTTTTCTGAAAATAACAGTTGGTACGGTGTACGAATTTTTTTGTCAAGAGGTACAAATACGAGTTTTGTACCGTTTGACAAAAAAATTCGTACACCAACTGTTATTTTCAGAAAACTATTTTAGCTATAGTCAAGTTATAGCTAGGGGTGTTTAGAAACTATATCCAGAAAACCGATTCTCAAAATTGAATTTTGAACTAGTCTTGTCTATTACACTTTTGTCCAAAAATCTAAATATAATTTCCAAAAGTGAGGTTATGTCCCGCCCAAAAAAATTCAATTTTTTTCTGTTATTTTAAAGGCCTTCTTTCATTCAGCAAACTTTTCAGACATGTTTCTTCGACTTTCAAATTATCGGCCAGAGGTGGTACAATAGCCTTAAGTAGGGGAAAGAGGGGAAACATAGGGTGAATCAACAAGACAGACTAGATGAATAGACATGAAGCGGAAATATACAAAACTAGAACTATACTATAAAGAACACTGGCGCTTACAGCAGTAAAGACATTTGAAAATTTAGTAAAATGAAAGAAGGACTTAATAAAAGAGCAGATTTTTTTTGAAAATGTTTTAACGGGGCATAACCTCAGAATCAACAATTATATTCAAATGGTCCGAATCAATCCAGCTCGTTCAAAATTGAATTTTGAGCAGCGGTTTTTGGATATGGTTTCTATATAACCTAAATTTAGGAGAAACTGGTTGTCTGAAGTTTCTGGCGTTGCGCGATATTTTTCGTTAAACGGTACAAAATTGAATTGTACCGGCAGGCGAAAAAAATCGTGCAACGCAAGAAACTATAGAAAACCATTAATCCTTATATTTAGGTAGTAGATGAAGTAGTGTAGAAACAATGTACAAAAAACGCGGCTCAAAATTCAAATTTGAACTATCTGGATTGATATTGTTGATAATTTTCAAAAAAATAATCTGCTGTTTTATTAAGTACATATTTCACTCCACTTACTTTTCAGACGTATTTACTGCATTCTTTAGAAATCATATTTTGGTCTAGGGATTCCCCCTAAGAGACTATGCTGACACAAATGATATGATGTATTATCTCAGAGGGAAAATCACATGAGACCTGTAGGTGTAGAGTATACAGCCATATTTGGCTCTAACAAGCACGAAATATGCCTAAATGTGTCAAGACTAAAGAGGCTTAACATGTTGTATGTAAAGGACGTGTACAACAGGTGCGTGAACTCGGAACAAAAAAACAAGAGCACTAATTCTAAAAAAATCACACAATATTTAGTGCTCAATGGATGGTGGAAGGGCCGGTCCAGACATCACTATTTTATCTATTATAACCGTTTGATATCCCTTAATGATTGGTTCGAGTTCATTTCAGGTTCGGTTCCATACTTTATAGAAGTTCGAAGTTCGATGGACAAGGTTCTGAAAGTTTGAGTTAAGTTTGAAATTAAAAATCCAGGTTCGCATAACCCTATAGTAGGGTAATGACTGGTAGGCAATGAATTTTGTGTTTTATTAATTCGGCTGATTTTTAATGCAGCAGATTTTTTCAAATCGCCACCTTGAGAAATTAGTTTTTCAAAATGTTGATATTTTGACCTGTAACCTAGAACTTAGTGCGGAAAGCTGCCACTGCCGCAAATCATAATAGATATTCGGTATCGTCTCTCAAACACTTCTAGTCTAGTGGCACTATAGGTCAATCTCTGCCCTCCAAAATATACCCATATAATGCAAAGGACTAAATAGGAGTTGGAAAAACTGACAATGAAAATCAACAATAATAACAATAAATAATAACGCGATATAGAGATATAATTACAAGTCATACTGTACAATGCTACAATCTACTGTACATACATCATAGAATGGAAGAAAAAAGTACCATAACATTACTTTTAGAGACAAATAAAATAACACCGTTTACAATAATTATGTATCTACTATACATTTTAACAATCCTTTTGATCGCTCAGCATACTTCCAAGCTAAGGCAATGTTGTTCGCTTATATTATACAAAACCTGTTCGATTTCACACAAATGTTGTCGAGGCATCGTAGAAGAACTATGCAGTTTGCTTTGTAATGCCTCCATCTCAAGAACATTAAGCTGAGTTCGACAGAACGTTTTACACAATTGAATATTGATGCTCAGGGCTATGACGACGACACAAACTGGGCACTCACCTACAGTATGGGTGCACGAAGATGGTATTTAAATTATATTGCCGTGTTCGTATTGGAGTAAATATTTTTGTATTAATGATCTGAGATTAAAAAAGATTTTTAAAGATTGGAATTAATAATGTCTGTATTGTTCTGTTGTAGATGGTAAAAATGGTATTTTAGAAGGGCAAAATCACAGAGAAAGCCCCTTCTCACTTTTTTCGTAGGATTTTTTTAATTTTTAACATTCACTTTCAAACTAGTACCCCCGACAACCACCATATTATTATCTTTCTCCAGATCCTTGATTTGCAATTGGTTATAGATAGTTTACTATAATCACCTCTGTTACAATATGAAGTCAACGTGTTTGAACAAAGCCCAACCATCATTGGAGAATATACACCATCAACCATATGTAAATCAAGGGGTCTAGTTGTATCTATACACAAGCCCTTGATTTACTTCGGTCCAGGGTGTACATGTATGCATATGCCTTAGAAATATACCATCAAATGTATAGATTACTTTCATTAACAGTAAGTATACTAAATGGAATTCATAAATGTAGTTAGGCCTATCTTAGATCTGAGCACCATTGATTAAACTGTAAAACCGTCCCTTCAGAAAGTTACTAGTAACAACATTCAATGAAATATCCAGGCATTTCGTATAGGGCACGATTGGATCTAACTACATCATAGCTAATTCTAAAGATATAAACATTAACACTTATTACATTCACGTATTTGTTTTGAATGTAAATTAAATTTCAAGCATTCATTGTTGCAAAAACAAAATGACCATTGCAGAAGGCTACAATATTCTAAGGGAGAAGAATACACGAAATCAATATAAACCAAAAATCTGAACTTAATTATGTAATACTGTCAGTATTATTGAAAAACCTTATACATATTCAACAAAATCAATTACCATATCATAAAAATAGGGTACATTATAATAAACAAATATCAGTACTTACAGTTACGTATTTTCACACTATTATGACTGTATGTAATGTATTGCTATAGATTTCTATAATAATGCCAAATTGAGATGTTACACAGAAAACTTTTGGCTTGCATAAAAATTGTATTTTATTCCCAAAACTACATAATAATAATATTGTTGCAGTAAATAACTTCAGTACCAGTATGCGTATTCTTCAACATTAAGTATTATCTAAACAATAGCATCGTTTTAAGGGCAACGAAACATCTGCCAGTTTGGTATGAGTAAAGAATCAGTTAGTCAATAATGTAGCCTTGGCACATGCCAACATGATAAGCTATACGTAAATAATACCACAGTGCAGTGAATTAGCTAAGAACCAATGATATTACAAAGGATATCAGGTTTAGTCCAGTGGTACAAATAAATAAAACTACAGCCCTTTAGTTCAGTATTTCTTATAAGTTATTATATCACTAAAGTAATGGACTTACTAGAATGGCTTTTAAAGTAAACGTAACAAAGATAGAACATTATTCTTTGAACTATGCGAGTGTAATTAAGTGTGGTGGGGGGGGGGGGGCAATATTTAGCATAACTTGCTTTGGAAAATGGATTTTTGACAGCCTCTGTACTATAATGTTGTGTCTTAGACTCAAAGTATTCAAATTTCAGCACAGTGAAAGGGGCAAGAAACCCTCAAATGTAGTACTAACAAAGAAAATAGTCCGTTATTTCTCCCTGCATCGTTGTCAATTTATGTTGTACTGTTACCTAACTAAATCCAAAGCTAGTACGATGTATTAATATTAAAAACAAATATGGTATTGTTTATAGGCCTACATACTATAATATATATTATTATCAATATTAATTAATGGTAAATAACTGGCAAAAATAAACATTTTTTGTACTACTATACACATATATATTACATATAATATAATGTATTTATATTTTATAGACAGCTATATACTGTAATTGTATCCAGTAAATTAATTACTTTTTCAAAACGGAGAGTAAAATCAAAATATGTGTTTGTGTTGAACACATATGTTGATGCTTACAGAGAACACACAGAGGAGAGCTATGTAATATATGACACAACAGCCATGCCTCAGAAACTGAAAAACAATATACTTTTCAGCAAAAGATAACACTAGATACATAATTTGATCTTCAAATAATAACCGTGACATAAATATTCAGCTTAGTAGGTATGAAGAAATCCACATGAACAAAATTAATAATTCATGTTATATTTAATTTCTTTGTGATAGTGGTATTTTATAGTTAAACTGAGTGATAAATGTCACCAAACTGTCATTAATGGTCCAATATCAAAAGAAGACAAGCAGCAACATACATATTAAAGTGTGTACCAGTTTGTATCAAATAAAGTCCTCCCAGGGGAAAATCTGTTTAACTATTAACTTTAATTAAAAGTCAAACTCATACCTTCATTAACCCCTTTGTTATTACAGTTACAGAACTACAAGCCATACCAAAGATATATTTAGAATTTAGATATAGTAAAACATACTTAATTGCCACATCCAAATGAATTGACATATTCACACAAATTAACTAATTGCCTCTTTTTAATGGGGGGCTGAATGTCCGAGTACTAACTTGATAGAACCAAAACTTCTAACTGATGTCTACTATGTTTCACTACACCACACTGTTTAAAGAATTAGTTGTGATACCTATGGAGAAACTTTAAACATAGCTGTAAGAGCAAATGAGAACAAAAATGTACAGCAAAAGATTTTATAAATGAGGAACTTAATATAATGAGAATGCTAGTATTAAATAAGAACATTTGACACATTTTTATTAGAGATGCTTTACTGTAAATCTATCCATCTTCTGTGTTATAGTACACAACATTCTTTTGGTACTGTATAAATGTCAAAAGCTTAACACAAATAGCCATTGCAATTTTTTTTTTTTTAAATGTGTGTTTGGATTATTTGTAATTTGTAGGGCTAGGATGTTTAGGACCATTGAAAGTGACAATAGGCAGGCAAATAGTATAGCCTCCTTAAAACACCAGAAAAGGATTTTTAAAAAAAACAGAAAAGGGACCTATGAATATTCCTTGCGCTTCCCACACATCTCCGGCTCATCCACAGTCGTAGCATTCGATAACTCAACGATTAAAGAGAGATGAGATTGAGAGAGATGTAGAAAGTGAGGGGTGCAAATAAATCATTGGATAATATGCTAGCCCAGCATATTATCCAATGCATCCGCTAATGTAGCAATTTCATGTTCTATTATATATTTGGAATTGGTTCTGCTCGACATTGTGCTCACACTTCAGTGTTCTAAATGATTTTTACAAAATTATATCAAGATACTAGTACAATAGTACTTACAAAAGACCAAAATAGAACTTAAGCCATGAAAAGTATTAAAATAGGCATTTTCAGGCAAAATAAAATGCGAATTTTAAAGTATTTTTGGCATCAGTAACATTTGAAACATACCTACTTAAAACTATTTTAGGCATGTATTTACCAATAGAAAAATTAGATGTCAGGAACATCCCGGCCGTAAATAGTAGATGCAAATACTTCAGATGTTGCCAAATGGTCAATAAAGGAGGTTATAAGCTCATATTATATTTGCACCTCCTTAACCACCTAAATAATTTTAAAATGTGCATTCACCACTGTGTAATTTTTCATTGATAGAAAATAAAACAAACCTGTAAGAAACAAAGGCCACAACATGATATTTGATATAGTAACTAACATTCATTTATCAAATGATCTTGAAATGCTTGAAATTTGGCAGTGTGGGTAATTAATAACTATGAATAATGAACACAACATTCATAGTATGTTCATAGATAATTTATATCAATATTGCAGAAATGTGTTTCCAAAACAATACCCTTTTAGTTACTAAGGTGCATACATTAGCAAGATAGCTACCAATACTTAATTAATATAGTTAGAGATGTGTCAAAATGGTAAAATACATTATTAATTTGTGGTACATTTTTTAATTTGTAATTCACAGTACCCCTCATTCTTGAGTTTGCAGACAATTACTACTTCTATATCAAATAGGTGTATACAGAGTAATTCCGAGTAGAAAAACTTAATTTTTCAGATGTTCAAAACAAAATGTTCAAGAGTTGTTTAGAAGTCTGAAATAAATAATCAATTATTACCAGACTAGTGACTAGTTAATCAACACAAATTAAATGAAATTTTGAACGCGGTCAGTTCTTTACAGGAATGGAACATTGGGAGATTATAAACATTTTCATTCGTAATCTTATAGTACGTCTTCTTTTCATGTGCCCACAATATTGATATTTGTCATAACATCATGTGTTGAGATAGTACTCCTGTTTCTTCCGATCAAAACCATTTGGCATTTTGTCTTCGACAACATTGACATAAATAATATACATTCAAAAAGAGGTTTCCTGTCTTGTCTTCTATCTTGTCTTCTACCACATTTTTATAATGTATGAGTATTTTAATTGAAACAAATTGATACTACATATTGCTTCAATACATAAATATCAAATATATATATATATAAAAATCAAAATTTGTTTTAAGTCTTGAAAACTTGTCCTTATTTTCAGGTCAATAATATTCAATTTTAAATTTTTCAACACTATTTTATCACATCTCTAGCTATAGGTGAAAGCATTCGATGCATAGGACCGAAAGTTTAAAGGGTAACATGAATTCTTTATGTAATATATTTATTTAGTATCAGTATATTAATATTAATGTGTTCCCACCACACTTTTTTGCCATTGTCAGGCTATAGTAATGATTAATGAATGAATATAGTTAGTTACATACACTTATATGTATATAGCAAGTACTTCAGTACTTCAGTACTACATTTATTTTCTAATTATACACAAAGATCACAGATTTGACACAGTACCAGGAGTACAATAATAAGACATTCAAGAATAATTTAGCAATACATTTATAAACTACACTACCGTACATCTAGATCTAAAACACCGTATGTTATTCATTTCATGTTTATATTATGGTAAAGGTTTTTTTAACTAGGTATTAAGTGGGGCGAGTACTTACAGTGGAGAGCTACAAGTTCAATATTCTACAGCATATTTCCTTTAGTATTTACACAAGTATTGCTTTCAAAAATAATCTTTATTGTGAAACATAAACAAACTCTTACCGATCTGCCTGAACTAAGCACGTGTGCACTACGCACCACCTATCTGAAGGTTAACCAATCCACTTATTTCTATTTAAATAAGATAGTTTTTAAAAGGAGAAATGGAAGTACGTTTATGAGTACATACCACCAATTGTTGTATTAGCACGTAATGGTGTAATAATTTAATTTGGCTAAAATAATAAATAAAGATTCCCACTCAGTCACATAACCAAATTCAGTGGGGAACTTGAAAATGAACGTAATCAAAGCCAGCCCTTTTGGCGCCGACACCATTAACGAACAAACATTGGCTAACGTCTAGAGACTGGCATTTTAAATAGGTAGGAAACATCGACCAAACACGATGGACATGATTCAGTTACATACATTCTGGTTTTGTTTAATTATGGTGGGTACATTAATTAATTTTTTTAATGTAAAAATGTGAATGAGTTTACCTTAAACTACATGGTTTAAAATTGTTTATGAGGTCACATAATATTACCATCACACATTCAAACTATAATATGATTACTAGTTAGCCTCTTTCTTTCTTTAGTTCATTTCAAGTACAGTACCTTGTAAATCCACCTCTGTCAACTGGCCCATGTACTTCATTTAACTAGTATTAAAAAATTATGTAAAGTGAACAAAGTGTCATGAAATATAAGTTTTTTAATGCATATTATTCTTGCTATTTCCATGACAAGGCATGGTTAGCTAGAATTTGGCTAGAATAAGGGATGTGGGTAATATTTTAGTTTTGTAAGACTTGACAAGAGAAGAGTTTCGGTATAGATTTTTTTCATTTTAGTAAACAAATAGGTGGAGGTTTAAGAATGCAAAAACCTTACATCAACATCAAGGTAAAAATCAAGCAAATTATGTAGTGAAATATTTCATGCAACTTAAAACAACTGGTCTAATGTACATGAAAACAAATGCATGCATTCAAATCACTACTTTGGTATGTCAATGTGGTAGGCCTACATTTGTGTCCCACCGACTTAGTTAAAGCTTATAATTTTTGATTTTCACTGGCAAAACATTACAGCAACATCTACCGTAAAATAGGGAGGGACATATGGCCCTATATCCATATGAACTATTTAAAAAATAATTTATGCAGTATGGTATAAATTCATGTACAGTTAAGTACTAATATTATCATTCATTTTACTTCATTCATTTTTCCAACATGAAGAGTTTTGGCTGGATTGTAGATTGAACTCATGATCATTTGCATTCAACAAAAGACTCACAAAACCAAGACTTAATAGTAGCTACCACCGTGTTTCTAACTCAACATGTTGTCCACGGTGGCACATACCATTGCAGGGCGCTGGTCCAAAGCGTATCACTCTACGAGGACGTGGGTTCGAATCCGCATAAGGCATATTTTTTTTTTAATTGTCCATCATCATCTATCACCACTAATCGTCTCGAATAGCCTTAGTTTTAGTGCATTGATAGAGACATTAAGCAACAAAAATCATCAACATCTGACCCAACACTGTACATGACAAATGACGCAAGTTAAGTTTACTTCAAATATTAAATCTATAGTTGTATTGCTTTATGATAGATTATTAGCCTACATTAATTTTTAATTTATATAGCTGGTTACAGGTTTGGATGATAGGCATCATAATGCTCGGCTCTTTGGAGGCTGAATATGTACCAGTATAGTAAATTGTGTACAGTAGCTCAAAGTAAGGAACAAAGAAACTTAATTTTTTAAATAACCATTGGCATTGTATTCATTTTTCTGTTCCACTATTAGAATCCAAGCAATATTAGTTCCTAATCTAGAGTAAACTATAATTTATCGATATTGAAGTTCACATCGAACGGCAATGATAATATTTATTAATTATTATTATTATTGTTATTATTATTATTATTATTATTATTATTGTTATTATTATTATTATTCTTATTATTATTCTTATTATTATTATTATTATTATTATTATTATTATTATAACGTTCCATCAACATGCTTGTGAAGAAGCAAGGTTAAATGTTTTAATTTGTTGTACAAAAATAATAATTAGACAGAAATTACGTCAACTTATGTTTTTGTAAGTGTTAGGCATATTGTCTAGCTAGTCCTAGCCATTTAGGCCTCATCTTTACCTAAACCCTAAACTAAGATTAGGCCAAGGATATAAACTTAATTTCAAAACTAATTTGGACCCATCAATGTATCACTTTTTATTACAGTTCCAGTTTTTAAACCTCTTATTTAGGGACACATTGTACAATAATAATTGTATTAATCAGTAGCCAGTCAGTGAGATCACCATTTCACACTGTTTCAATAAGATCTCATTTTCCTAACCTGTAACCAGTTTCATAAATGTATGCAAAATTAACTCGAATAATGCAACAACCAATAGAAATAGAATAATATAGTGTATGATACAAGGGGCCAAACAGCTAGTTAATTCTTAAGTTAGAGAGACATGGTTGATAAGGAAAGCCAAAAGTTTATCTGGTTGGGGACTGCGAATCTTGTAGATTTATACATTCACTATAAGATTCCATCAGACAAAATTTTTAAGCCAAACAGAACCTTGGGAGTGAAAAAGTCATCTGTGATGCACTTCTACATATCTATCAATCATCAAGATCCCCGCAGTCACCGATTAAGTATAAACTGTTGGGTTCCATATCTACACCCATTATAAACACTATAGAGGGGCTTTATTAGAAATTACGATCTACTGTAATACGTGGAGGTCTCGAATGAGCATTTTGGACGTTAGTAAGTTAATTTTATTGTCACACAGATTGTTCCTTAGTCGAGGTAACACTCTTTAACTATTTTATGAAATTCTATGTCCAATGAATGTTTGTAAGCCATTTAGAAGCAAAGCTGGTAGTGATAATCAGCAAACAACTATTACTAAATAACGACAAATTTCTCCTCACTCCTACCTAAATGGCAAATGCCCAAACACTATAGAGTGAAGCAACTAAGGGCCATAACTGGCAAAACTTACCAGTTAAACCCAATAAATGGAAAGCAGGGGCCAGCAAAATAATCTACTCTACATAAAACTTATTTTATATTAAAATGAATGCAAGTCTTAAGCATATTTAAGTTGTTTTTTTTCTCTCAACGCAGCTGCATTCAAATTATCAAAATAATCCATCTTTCTTTCTTTTCTTGCAAAGACCCATGTTGGAAAACTATCTATACACAACAAAAATCAAGATGGTCTCAAGAATAGCAACAATACCAAGCTGCAGATAAGTAGACAAGATGCAAAGCCAAATAAAATAAATTGACGTCCGACTCGAGTTAGGACATCAGAAAGAGTTTTGCCTTGGTTAATAAATCATCGTAGAAGAGTTCTTAAGACATCCTGCTGGCCTTTCAGCACCTCATTGCTAATGTACAGTCCCACACAATACCTTATAGTGAGGTATGTGCCCAGTGGGTCGATAGTAGCGACCTCAACCACGTACCAAGCTATTTCCATGTGTCAAAGATGATGAAGCTCGCTAATATAGACCTACCTGGCAACTTCCATGTCTGACTGTACAACTACAAAGATTAATTCAATTCAGTCGAGGTAGAATGACTACAAAGCTACTAACTACACAGCACACACCTCAAGGCTTAGGCCTATGGTGCAAGTAGTTCGGAATGATAGGAAGTCTCCACACATCAGTACAAACACCTCAACATACAAGAACCATTAATAGTGACATTCCGTAACATTGTGATACTAAATTCACAAAATATACTAGGGTACACTCATAAAAAATCAAATGTTAGCAACTGATTAAATTAAATTAAATTAAATAAATAAATTTGTATTAAGAGTCTACCCATCTCAGTCACGTAACTGATTTTCAGTAGGGGACATAAAATTTAAAGCAGACCAAGCCAACCCTGTAGGCACCTACACCATCGACCAGCAAAAAATGACCAACTAGAGACCGGCATATTTAAGTATGAAACACCAATCAATCTTAAAGCTTGACACGATTCCACCCACAGACAGTGTCAGAATCAACAAAGCCAATTCGGAACAACCTTAGAATTTATTATGTGCCTCGTTGCTAAAAGATAGTTTCCAAAGTCACCGTTTCTTTACACATTCCCAAGCCAAGAACTGATGGACTTGAGTCCACAAAAGAAGTTAAAAAACTTCTGCCTAGAGTGAGAATCAAACCCTGGAAGGTCCAGGGTTTCCAGGGCATTGGTAGCAAAGACTCTAACCACAAAACCAGCAAGCTGATTGTTCAGCAATAGAGTCTGCCTAATCCTAAATTAACATCCAAAATATAAATATTTATAGGATATATAAATGTGTATCAGCCCAACAAATCATACCACCAAAAACAAAGTGGAAAAAAATTATTGGATTGTTGCATTGATAACAAACAATATGATTGTATGGTATACCACACAAGTTGTAGCTTAACCCCCATAGTGTGCGACACTTGGCAATATAAAAACAAAGCATACTTTCTCAATGGGATTCTTCAAGTTTATATACTAGGTACAAAATATGCCTTTTGCATTGCAACTCAATACACAGTACCATCAGATTAGTAGGGCTTAGGATTGAGTGTCGACATACAAGATGTAGGCCTACTAGTTGTAGAACTTTGTTGTCTTATTGGAATTTTATTGCACATCTAGATCCAAGAAGATTTTAAACCCACAAGTATCAACCTATTTTACAATAGGTTATTTGGAAAATTTTGAAAATATTTTCTTTTCATGACTACCAACATACGGACAAATAAAAAAAAATCTGACATTCTGCAGTTATTACCTAGCATATTTTTGTGTTTAGTTTTCTTAACGAATTACTGCTTTGAAACATACCGGCACCTAGTTAAGCACCATTTCTGTGACATCGCAACCCGCCACCAGCAAGACTTAGTAATCAACCTCTAAACAGCAGGTGACGAAACGCCAATCACACTCGTTCTTGGTAACAATGGAAAATTGCAATTTACACACTTTGTATGCATTTTATTTATTTTCTCATCAGGAAATGCCCCATAATTAGTATTTTGGAAGTTCTAGTACAGGGTCAAGGTAGTACTATTCCATTTTTTTTATAAGCATTGGTAGAATGTTGAATAATTCATATACCATCAATTCATAATATTTTAAAGAAAGATAAATAGAACTGATAACACAAAGGGGAACTGAATATGTAGCCTACAAATAATGAGTGACTTACTCAACCAATGCTCTGGTATTTCATATCTCTTTTAATGGTGAGAGCCTACCTGGGAACTCGTATGTTATGGGGTCATTAATATTATTTTGATTAATTAATATTTATGAATTTTATATTTTATGGCTGATAGTGATTTACTGTTACAAAATAAAAATAGTAGTTTAAAATTTTAAATAAATCAAATTAATGGAAATACTATGTATTTATTTATTTAGAGCCAACCCACTCAGTTACAAACTTATTTTTAGCAGAAGACTTTTATTTAAAACAGTTAAAAACAACCCTTGTAGGCGCTAATGCCATCGACGAGCAAGTAATGTCCAGCCAGCAATGAAAAGGTATTGAAAATAAAATATTGCGGGGTGACCATGGTTCACCTGGGGGCAAACCAACTTCAACAAGGCTAGTTGGGAACAACTTTATAGCATAATTACGTGCCTTTCTGCTAGAACGTCTCCTAGGTCACTGTTAATCACCCATGTGCCCTGTCCTACTCCTAGATATCATATGGAAGGATTCAAGTCGACGTCAGAAGTTACAAAACTTGGGCCTGAAGCAAGATTTAAACCTGGAACCTTCTGTATTGGAAGCAAGGACAATAACCACTAGATCAACGAGCCACATAAACAAATTACAACTTTTCATACTTAGATAAACTAGGATTGACTTTCAAAACATATATTTTACTTTACCAAATTAAGTATGCAATATCCAGTTACACCATTTAATTTATTACAGCACTAGATTTCAGTTATGAATACATTTTTCACTTTATACTTTTTCTCAGCTGTAAGGACTGTACATATTTATATTTTATAAAATGAGCTTCTTTTATCAGAGTATGCATACCCCTACTGTGGATATTATTTTACTTTTATCTCTTCTAAATTATAGTTAGTACTTTCATGTACCCAACCAACCTATGCATTTTCATTTATTATATAACTAAGCAATAAGCATACAATTTTGAAATTTTAATGCTAGTAGTCTGTTGAAAAATGTCTCTGAATAAAATAGACAATTCAATGTAAAATAG
This sequence comes from Sweltsa coloradensis, assembly GCA_024449915.1. NCBI lineage: Eukaryota > Metazoa > Arthropoda > Insecta > Plecoptera > Chloroperlidae > Sweltsa > Sweltsa coloradensis. The sequence goes on from JAMZAV010002461.1 coordinate 52,689, forward strand.
GTGACCAAAATAATATTCTGTACATATAAGTTTGTGAGATCTGAGACTGAGCTTCAATTGGGAGATTTGAAATGTTATATCCAATGGCAAACTTAGAAAGTAAAACAATTTGGTTGGTACTTGGTACTGTAGGCCCTATTCTTAATATGAAAGTGATATCATCAGTTTGGTGGCCATTATGTTGTTCATCAGGGACTGCCTTTTCAATACATAGCAGCCATAGTCCTGTATATGTAGGCGAACAAAATTATTCATGAGTATAGAATATCCCACGTAAAAGAGTTCTTTTACTATAGAGCTGTTACTATTGCAATAATCGAGCAAATTAGTCAAATCAAATCAATAATTAAGCTGGCTCTCTTTAAAACATTTATGAGTTGGAGACGGAGATGGATAGGCCAACCTATAAATATTGTTTTCAAAATTATATAGTAGTACAGTATGTCAAAAGAAGCATGTACCCTATTTCCAATTATTATATTCTACAGAAAATTTTAGAAATAATAGCCTTAAACCATATTCTTAGATCCATTAGGGAGCAACAGAATATTAAGAATAATGCATAATTGGATCCACAATACAGTAAACAAAAATTAGGTACCTACATACCTAATACTGGACAAACCATGTAGTACCGAATTTGAAATTGATTTCACAGGATGGCGGAGTATGTCAAGTGTACTGAGATAGCTTGTTGAGATGTACATTTAATGTTGAGCTGAATATATTACACCAAATACTATTGAGTAGAGCTATGCATGTGCACATATCTGCACTCAAGACGTAAAGAGGCCAATTAACCACAGGCAGAGAAGACAAACAGAATTCCGTTACTCGTAATAGAAAAACAAATTAAAACCATACAACAAATTAAGCGTAAATAAATGTGTAGACCTACACCTATCTATCTATTTACATATATTATATAATAATGTACATGAACAATCTAATTCCCTAACCGTTTGTAATACAGGAAACAAGATCCACGTTGATGCTAAGTACTATCTTGGATCTTAAGTTCTTAACCAATGCAGTCATGTTGTTACGTGTCGACAATTCAAGTAAAAATCTACATGTCTATGCAGAGTTCTACATACAACTCCACTCCACCCAATTTTGTATTTACCAGGACACTTTCTGCCAGTACTGGTATCTAATCAAATACAGAACAATGTACAGTATCTTAATTCTTCAAGAGTTCACAAACAAATGGTTAAGTTAAGGTACAATCATCAAGGCTGCAAGTGCAAATCTAAGTTTGACCTAAGAATGTACCTCACTACATAGTAGGTAGGCTGTAGGCATACTAACCAATGTAAGACCTTGTATGTGCACGTAGTAAACAATCAATAATAGAACTTTGCGGATAAATTTTAACTTTCATAGCAATAGTATTAAATTTACACATGTTATCTCTAGAAGCAAAACTTGGGAAAACTTTTTTAAAATCTTTATTTTATTTTAAGCAAATAAATAATAAATAATGCATGGATAAAAGAAACATAAGATAAAAGATTGTTTTACAATTTAGATTTTGGTTAGTTCTACTACCAACTACCAAGTACCGCAGCAGCCTTCAATAAAAAATATAACACTACTAATAATAATACTAAGCAATATGTAATACTCCTATGATCCAACCTTTTGCAAGTAGTTACCTGTGAAAGTTTGTAAAATACAAGTAGGCTACGAACTTGGAACATAAAACTGTTTTAAGCCACTAAAAACATTTTCATGTTCTGATGAGCAGACTTATATATTAAAATATATTCACAGTAAAATGTTTAGTAATTGCATTCCCATGGATTTTGTTCCCATTGAGTATGAAACCATGCATTTAGGTGATAAATTAAAATACAACCGGGCTTCAGACAGAACTAACTTGCATGGACAGACGATCGCCATCCAGCTTCTTGAGAATCAATGGCATTTCTGCCTTCTCCGAATCTGCCAGTAGCGAGTCACCAGTAAACTGCAACTGACCCTCACCAACGTTACTGTTAACAAGGGAGTCGGTTCCTATACTCATCTTCTCTAATTCTAGTGACGCCGTAGAATTGATGCTACCGTTAGTGTTTGCTTCGAGGGAAAACGGACCGTTGGAAGTTTCCAGGGTTGTTTTCTTCCTAACGGAACCAGAAGAGCTCTCTCCGTCTGTGGCCGTGTCACCGTTAAGCACCACAGACAGACCCGATGCACGAGGTGTTAATACTTTCGAGCCATCTTTAACCTTGTCTACCTTCTTGAGGTCTCCCTCCTTCTTCTCTGGAACGACGCCGTTCTTGGTTGTCGCCTTGGCATCCTTGTCCTTGTCCTTGGCCTTCTTGCCAAGGCCAGGGAATGTGGGCAGCTTGGGTAAGCCCTTGATCGCGGGGGTACTGCTCCCGCTGCCACGCAACGAACTACCTCGCGGGGTGAGACGCTCGCTAGCGGGCGAGTCCTCTTGCTCCTCAGTGATGGCCATTAAACTCTTCCCATCTCCTCCTCCATCTTCCTTTGGTACTTGGATTGGAATGTCATCTGTGTAAACATGATCAGTGTTATATTCAAATTTGTTTCCATAAGTATAACAAATAAAAACAGATGAAATTGAAAAGTGTAATCATCAAAAACCAATAGCCATGCTTACAAGTTCACAACAGATTCTTCCACTTCTTCCCCAAATAATTTGAAAATTCAAAGGAGGATGCAAGCAAGGAGTTTAAAGCATAAAACTTTCTACCCATGCTTCATGCATTAAAACGATTCACTTTTCGGGGCACTTTTTGGGGCGGTTTTTACGAGGTACATGCTCTGAAAGAAAGAAAGAACATCACAAGGGATAAATAGGAAATACAGGAATGTTTGCTAGCAGAAACACACGGCTAATTTAGCCAGGGTACGAGGTAACGTGCAATATTGAAATAAACAAGATGAATCTGTGAGGTTCGTTCAAAATTGCATGTTGTCCGGGATAGCGGGACCTAAACAGAAAGAAGTTCTGATGAGTGTTGCTTCCTCTTGGCTCTAGGAAAGTCTAGTCAAGTGCTGACATGCTCCATTTGACTCAAGTGCCTGTGCAGGGTTGCCAAGTGTAGAAAAGTCCACGTGGTGCGTACCTGTATGAGTATTAAACTGTACATTATAGTCACAGAGGCACAGTGTTAAAGTTGAAAGTTAGAAGAAGTGTTCTGTAAAAGACTAACGCTTGCTGGGCGTCCAGCGATAAACAAACTTTGCAATATTTCATCTTCGTTGTTTGCTTCTTCCGAGAGAGATTCTTCGAACACCTTACAGAGTCTAGCTCCGGCGCTCACTCTATTCCCTTGACTAGTTGGCGACGAATTGAAGGACAGAGGCATTGGTGACCTCTTCTTAGGCGAGTTACCTCTGGAGGTGGAATTTACTTCCTGCTCAGAACTAGAGGGTGTTTTAGAGTTGGGTTTCTTGGGCGAAGCAACTTCTGTACTACCGCGCCGGCTGCCAGACCTCGACTGTTTATTGCTTCCGATGCTCCTGGTCGGAGAGTCGTGTATGCTCTTTCCACTGCCCCGCCTCTGTTGCCTCGTCGGGGAAACCGGCTCCTCTTCTTCGATGGAACCTTTATTAGCAGTGTTGTGTTTCCAGCTCCAGGCTCTCCACTTTGCTCCTCCCTTGGGCGCCTTCGACACGTCGCCAACCGGATCTTCCTCTCGGCAGGAGCTCGTAGGTAACGAACCATGCATCAGTTCTTGTTGACTTGTTGATAAATTTGACAAGAATTCCTCTTCCAGGTCGTCTGAAGAAATGTTCAACATCATGCAGCGTGCATAAAGAGGATTATTACGGTTACTTATTGACCTAATCCATGTCATAGGAATGAAATGGTAGTGGTGTGGTCTAGTCATGTAGACCAATGCCATTCAAATAGGCATGTTACATCAGGACAAACATAGTAAGATTGTACAAAATGTGCATTCACAATATGCCAAACTGGGCATTTTTTCAATAGGGGCATTCTTTATTTTTAATTAAGATTGGAAGTAGATAAGTTTATACAAAAGTAAAGCAAATAAAACCATGTATGCATTCAATGTATACCTAAATGACTTACCTGGCAGTGGTTTAGTGCTTTTAAATATTGTTCAAATACGCATATAAGCACAAGTACACTCAGGGACATAATTAAATCAAGGGTCAATCTTTTACCGCAGACACTCACTCGGAAAATTTTGGTTTTGTTCTAAAAGGCACCTTTAAAAGTCACAGCAAGCTAGCACTAAATACACAAAACTAGAACTAAATGCACAAAGCTAGCACAGCGACAAGGCAATGCTTGCCCTATTTATGTCATTTCAAAAACTGGCTCTAATTGATTTCTACACTAGAAATAAGCCTGCGCTAAGGTTATGCAGTGTTTGGAGAATCCATTGATGTATACAAACCTAGTTCTAATATTAACTACGCCCCGGGCCCAGTGTTTAAAAGTCCCAATAGGTCAAATGCTAGGTAAAATAGGGCCGGCGTGTTTTCTCGCAGCTGGTTAGATAACGTCAGCGAGTGATAGCGCTGTGAATATAGCGACGCCAGATCAAACCAAATATTCACGAGTGAGGTCGATAACGGTAGGTATCTTCCAGACCCCTTGATTTAATTATGTACCCGGGTGTACTAGGCCTACTTAATTTTTGGTTAAGACCTCATATATCCATAAGTTGAAAAGTTTATTTTGAATAATAACATTCTACAGTACACTTTTTCTAACAATGAGAATCAACTATAAAACCTTTGTAAATCAGTTTTTATAACTGAATAGGATAGACGTTAAATAAATAAATAAATAAATTAATATAGAAACATTACAAATTGAAATGGTAATATTGTGATGGTCAAAAAAAATTTCAAATGCTTAAGCTTTAATGAATAGTTTTAAAATGTTCTCATTAACTCAGAAAACAAAGAGTGCATAATCAATCAAGATTGATTATAAAATGGAAATGTATGTTCTGGAATGTTCCAAATATGTTATTATTTAGTGATAATTTTTTAGAATAGCACTGATACTAATGTACACAACTCAAAATAAAATTATCTACTTTCATAATATCTTGTCTTGTTTATGTTCTAAAAGCATGGAAGCAAACATTTTAGATTAGATTTGATTAGATAAATTCTTCTTTTAGACCATTTTACAATTTAAGAAATGTGTCCTTAATATTATTAATTTATTAACTCATTTATGTACTAATACTGTAGTGCTTAATACTGCTGGGGAAATTAATAGAAAATACAAAAATAATAATTAGGAAGAGATTATGTAGGCTTTGTTAATAGTGAAGACTTATTTGTGGAGATGTTTTATGAGCACAAAATAAATAAGGAAAGAAAAAACATCAAAATAACAACAACAGAAGGGCAAGGCCTACCTACCTAAATCTCCGCTAAGTCTACTTTCTATAATAATATACCATACACAGCAACAACAAAGATTAATTCTCAAAAAGGCAGATTAGGACATTATAATACAGTAGGCACTACACCATATATTTAAATAAATACTAAGTAGGCTAGATTAAATTAAATATGTAGAATTCCATGCAACAGATTAAAGAGAAGTAGTATGTTTTGGATCTGGCATGTACACCACATAATTGGGAAGATTGTTGCAACTTATAAGTAACTATTGATTCACAGCTGGGTAATAGAAAATATAACATGCATATCACAAATCTTAGATCTACCAGGATCTTGAATTGCAAGGTCAATAATGGGTTGGGCCAATATCCAAATAACTATGATCACAAGCTGAAAAACTATGCTTAGGAAATTTAAAATGGTAATAAATTGTGGAATTTAAATCGTTTACATTTATAATGAAGCCGTAACACAAGCTATGAAATTCCACATTTTCCAATCAAATTTTCATTTTTTAATGTTGAATCTATCGGTAAGCTACCTGGTACCATATGTGATGCGTAATAGGAAAGGACCTTAGGTAAAAGTTTTCCTAGAAGGCAACGTGATTAATGGTAAATTGCTTATTTTTTTTGCTTGTCTCACTTGTAATAATTTTCACTAATATGGTAAATATCTTGGAATAAAATAATGCATCCAAGATCACTGTGTGTTAAATTAAAGAATAAGAACTACATCATAATTTGTGTATTTTTTATAACAATTGGTTTTTGGACAAAGATGGTGGCTAATTATTAAAATTTGTTAATACATCAACGTCCTTTAAACGGTTAAATTTAGGAAAGAGCACGGTATATATCAAGGAAAAGTTCCTTTAAATTGCGTCAAGATTGATAGGACTAGCCAAATAGTAGAACTTTACTTGCCCTGTTTTCGGCAAAGCTTATTTTAAAAGTCACATGAAATGCATAGCCACCCCACTTTGAGTTGTGCCGAGTATTCTGTATTTTGCCAAATGATCGATCCTGGTTTATTGTAAAAATATCAAAAAACATTTTGAACATGAACCTAAGGTACGTTCCTATTATCATATTTTAACATATTAGTGCTCGTTAGTTTGATACCTCGTCCAGGTAGACCGGGTTACCAGAGGGCAAGGCTACACTGAAAAAAAAGAGAGACTTTTATACAGTCCAAAGAACCAAACGACAAACAGGCAAAAAGAATTGTTCAAAGCTGCAGCACGAGAATGTTTTGAGGAGGACGCCCTCACTCTATATCTATCTCTAAATTCACTCTACTGTTGTGAAGACCACTTTGATGCAAGTAAATATTATTGGTCTACTAGCTTTTTAATTCACAAGTGAATTTCCTATAAGCTTCTGTTAGGCTCCGGCCAAATATTCTCGCAGCAAAATTTGCCTTGGGATTAATAAGTCTAGGGCCTAAACGTAAGAGGCGTTTTCTCGCATGGGAGAATGTCACAAATTCATTTTTTTTTTTATATTTCCCCGCGAGAAAATGAGTTACGTATAGGTCCTAGGCTTATAATAATCCCGAGGTAAATTAGAAGCTCATAGGAAACTAACCTGCGAAATAAAAAAGTACTAGGTAGACCAATTAATATCATTTACTTACATGAAAGTGGTATTCACAACGGTAAAGTGAATTTGCAACTCCTTGACATATTCTCGTCTTGTTGCGTTTAACCATTATTTTCACCTGTTTAGTTTTTTTTGGCACATATATAAATACTTTCTCCGGTGTTTCTAGAGTGGTGTTTAAACACATCGGTACCTTACACCTTTTATAAAGCGCCATTTCTTTTAAATTCAATCAAAGGATCATTGAGAAACGATAGCAGGAATGACAGCGGGCGCAGTGACGGCAACTGTCTGCTAGGATGTGTTTGACCCACCGCCGACTGGATGGTAGAATATCTACCATTTATATCTAGATAGCGGTGCGCCTTTGGGTCTGCGCTAGGCTGCGGTCAGCAGTCTGACGTCACACTACTTTTCGTGTTGTCTTTTGGCGGGAAGCCAGATTCAAATTTCAGCGTTAAATATTGAGAAAAGTATTAACCTTAGACAAAAAAAAACTTTTTTGTTATTTTTTTTAGATGTTATGTTATGTTATGTTGATGTTCGATTTCTGGAATGAAGGCTAGTTCCCTATTAAAGTTGTGTTGATGAATTATAAATGTAAAATGCAGAAAATGGCACACAAGCCGTATCACACAAAGCATGGGAAACGTTCCACATTGTTTTCCATCAATTTCATTTTTCATCATGTTTGAATACTAGTACGGTAAGTACCTGTACCATATTTTTAATCATTAATTTAAGTTGTCTCGTTAGCCTTATACCACGTACATCGTATGTACTGGGTATACTATGTAGACTACTCATGAAAACATGAGAAAAAAAATATTGTAGTACTTGTCAAAGAAGATGGGAGGACACTTCAAAGTTGTTGACAAACTATAAATCTTTCCTATTCTCCTCTTCACCCTTTAGCATGCAAATAAGACAATCAACATGGGTAGTAGCCTAGCTTATTGAGTGGTTTAGTGTCCTCAATCCGCCTGAAGATTCTCACAAGGACAAAACAAGTAATGGATTTAAATTATGTAGCTGCAGTAAGTGAATCTTATATTGTGCTGTCCCACCAAGCCTCTGAGGCTGCATGTTGCTTTGTGTTTATGCAATACTGCACTTGTAAATTTAAATACCAGGGAACTTTATTTTAATTAATCAACCTTCAAGATTTACATAAGCCTTGTAACTTATACTATACATGACTTGCTTGAATGAAACTGGTGAATAATAGTCTACTGAAAACATAAGTAGCAGTTATGAATGTTAATGAATTGAGGTAATAAAATGATATAGAACTAGAAGTACTCCATCATCCACTGCGATTGTTATTTGACTTCCTTGTCTTCCGCGAGGCTTACTGTCTCGCGAGTCTCATTGACACCATGAGGAACAAGACATAGGGCTTTCACAGTCACTATAATATCAAGCTAATACGTATCTATAAATAAACATACTCAATAATATAGGCCTAGGGATTTAGTTACCAATCACTTATATCAGTGACAGAATAGCAATTGCCAATTAGTATTGCTGACTATAAAAAAGGACAAGTTTTTAATGGTGCACACAAGATTCAAAGTAAAATCTAAAGCTAGTCCATACTGCCAGTCAATAATGCATTAATAGGGAAAACTGTAGTTTGCAGTTCTGGCAGAGCAAACTAGACAGCACTACAAAACTACAATAAATTCAAGAATAAGAGTAGGGATGCCTACACAAGAACTGGGTCAAAATAGGGAGGGTTGATGCAAAACTTACAATCAGTAAACATGACAATTATTCAACAACCTAATCAATTGATTATCCACTAGTCAAATTATTAATAACTGATTCACTGATCATCAGCGGCAATCCTTCTATGTAATGCGTCATGCAACCTCCTTCCAAAACTCTATTCCAGACCAGGAAGAAGAGAATACATGACTGTAGCCTATTATATTGTTGGTCAGTGGTGTGTTTTTGATATCGAATGATTTATTTAACAAGTATCACTTAAATCAAGTATCTTTAAATCAAGTGCACTTTTTCTTCATTTCAAACTACCTACTTGCACAAGAGTTTCAAGATTTAACTGACTTTATGCAAAGTTTTCCTTTAAAACAATTTTTTTTTAATTTATACGCTTGTAAAAGTATATGATCCGCTCACCAACTTGACAAATTTTGAAACTCTGATATTGTTGATTTAAAAATTTTAAATCAATAAAATAAATAATCTGATTTAAATCTTGAAAATAAATCATATTTTTTTTATAAAAATAAAAAAATTATACACCCTGTTGTTGGTAGATAGCTCTGCCTAAGAAACAAAACCAAACATCAATAGCCAACATGGGTAGATCTGATACCAATCAATTTTGCTAGGCGTAAGCCTAGGTAGTACTGCAACAAAACTCAAACAACACGAATATAAAACTTTGCCATCCCATACACCTACACATTGGATTTAATTACATATTAGTATTAATGTGCTTATGAAATGATTGCAAAAAGTACAGTTCTTTAATTCTTCTCTAATTCTTATCAAATTGCATGAGATGGGTGAGCGCTACAAAATTTGGTATTTCTTCGAGACTAAATGTGCTCTATACCTATAATAGGCCTAAATAGGATGGAGGGGCATCGAAGGGTCCGTCGTAGGTGGCGGCCAATCCCCCCACCAGCATTGAGATGGCGCGCAATTTAAATTGACGCAAATACGAGAAAAGCGAGTTTTATGCCGATATATCGTGATATGAATACAAAGTGACTGTAGTATATGTGTAGTGTGCACATCTGGAAAGATTTTTTTGGTCGCGATATTATTTTAATTTCGGCACGATTATCGATATGAATTTTCATATCGTTTGACATCCCTATTAATAAGTTAATAACATAGAATCTATGGAGATAAACAAATGTGTTTATAAACTTTTGAATGAATTAATGTTTGATAACCTTAACATACAGAATGTGTCACAAATCTATTAACATTGTACCACTAATAACAGTGGACCCATATTATCAAATGATTAGACTAAAGGCAGAATTGCTTGATTGTAGAGATGTTCAAAAATATAGTTTTCAGTATCGATATCGGCGCAATTTTGACGATATCGTAATTTCAAAAGTAATATCGATATTGCGATATTGAATTTTTTCTGACCGCGAAAATGACGATTTATCATATGTGATCGTAATTGCCAGTCTTATTTTCGGTGATTGATATTAGTTAATTCATCAAGATTTTCAAGTGAATCTACTTGAAACATGTTTTTAATTTTATACCTCATCATAAATAATGCTTGAACTTGAGATTACAAGTCGCGTAAATAAATTCACCTGCCTAGCGCCGATGTTGTCAATACGGTGGGAGCAAATCGACTGAAGTGGTCTCGTGTGCAGCGCGCTTTGTGAATCGAGACAAGGTTGGTGCGCATTGGCTTTGCTTCAAGACGCCGCGCAAATGACGCCGTGTATGCTTCAGTCAACGTAAGCATAGTGCTTGGTTCTATGACAAAGGTGCTAGCGCGCGATCGTAGCGGAAAAGTGAAAGGAGCGTTCCGTTGAACTGCAGAAATGCGTAGTGCAGAACGCGGCGGGACATTTAACATCAAGAATGATAAAAGCTACAATATCGTGATATTTCCAATATGACGCCCGCCGGGGTATCGATATTGAAAATAGGCTCAATTTTTCCGCGATATTGAAATCATATTGAATAATTGATATCATTGAACATCTCTACTAGTGTGTAAAGACATGTCATACATCATTCAGTATCAAACATAGGAATACAAGAATATAATAGAGACACCAACATCTAATCCAACTGTTCCATGCATAGTCCGCCATACTAAATGTATCGAGCATGCTACACCATTGTAAGTTATTAAAATATTACCTGGCAACTTCTTAGTACGGAATGAGGCATTTGTTATCATAGACTTGGAAACTGTGGTAACAGTTGTTGTAGCCGGGGACAACGCCACACTGATTCCCATTGGCCCATCATTAGGTTGACCTGTAAAAAAAACCAAGTAAATGAGAAATATATGTAGGAGCAGTGCAGTAATGATTAAGCTGGCTGCAAGTATTAACATAGAAATTAAATCAAATGTTAAACATGCTCATGGTAAAAACGTCAAACAAACGGTTGAGATGGTATAAGCATATGAAACGAATTGTGGAAGATAGGATCGCCAAGAGAATGTACCGTACCGGACCGAATATAGCGCGATGTTTTTTCCCGAAAATACTATCTCTAAAACAGCACTCGCGTTATTTTCGCGCTCTTGCATTTGAAATAGCGCCTGAACATAGGCCACCCGCAATACAACTCCCGCGCATCGGCTGCTGCGCATCGCCCCGCCCACCCACTCGACGCCAGCTGATCCCGTGAGGTGGGCGGGTGACGTCATCACGGGCTCCGCGGCAAAAGGCCGCGGGAATATCGTTGTGTACCACGGTTCACGGGTTCCGCGGAAAATGACCACCAAAATAACTGTGCGTACAATTAAAAGTTTATTCTTGGGAATCGATCCCGAATCGATTCTAGGTCACAATGATGATTTGTAGTCCCAAAATCAGACTGGTGAACTGTGGTTGGCCTATGTGAGCTTGTGCTTGGCCCTATCCTGTTAAAAACATAAGACTAGGCCCTAACGTTGTTCAAAATGTTTTGTTGTAAGAATGAAACTTTAGTCTATTCATTCATTGCATTGTAAATAAAAAATGTTTCTTGTACATTTTAATTTTCTTTGATTTTTCTTTTTTCTTGAAATGATTCTGAAAAATTGGGGGTCGTGTTATATTCAAGATCGTGCTATATTCGGTCCATACGGTATCTAAGAAGAGGGCTGGGGGTTCAAGGAAGAGATGGAAGGATACCATGGAGAAGGATACCTACTTACTTAGAGGCAAGAGGAGAGGGCTGGGAAAATGTGGAAGAGATATGATTGTGGGAGGACTGACAGAAGTGGAAAAACTTAGTTGTAAAATCCAAGCTGACCCTGCCAGAAGCGGGAAACTGCAATGGATAATGATGATGAATGATAAATAATTAGTAGTTACTAGTAATAAGTATAAATTTCTAATAAGCTTAAGATGTACATGGGTTAGGTTACGTAGGCTGAGTAAGGCCTTATGAATATGATAGATTAAAAACATAAAGTTTTTGTTTCTGAGGAGGTACATACAATTATTAACAAACTGAAATTAGGGGGGAAAAATGACAAGAAGTTAGAACTTGATGATTGTTTCTGCATATTTCAAAGATTATAAATAGGTAATATGTACACCATATGACGACAACTTTGAAAGACACCACAAGAATAAACTGTTGCATGACCTTTGACCTGCAAATAGTGTGAACAAGCAAACGACAGGTCTTGAGCAAGGGCTTGAGGGTAGTGACTGGGAGAGTAAATCATTTTAATTAGTACTAGTAGTTAATTTTTGTAAAGAGTTACGCAAACAATAACCTATTATTTAAACAGCAATAAATGTGAGTATCAGCGATATTTTATATTTGCTACACTCCATCCTCTGCCCGCCAATGAGTCATGATGACTCATCATGAGTCATCACTTATGACTGAGTCGTTGCAACTTGCATTACACAAGAAGTGCTGTGGGAGGAGTCGAGATTCTACTGCTGTGCTCTCAGAAGCTGTCCCATAAGGCCATAATGATCCATACAATGTATTGTTATTATCATACGGAATAAATAAAATCAAATGAAATCATGAGTCATTGGCTCATTGCGTTAAACCAGAGGGGTAGGGCATAGCCAAGATTCTACCGAGTGTGCTCCTAGAATTTAGCCCACAATAGTGCTTATGCTCGTAATAAATAAGCTATTTCAATATATTTATTTATGAAACAATTACAAACAGGGTTTTGCAGTCAATCGGTTACCCAGTTCACAGTTGTCCTGAATCAAAATAAATAAGGCACTACTCATTATTATAACAAGGGGTTGTAAATAGGGATGTGCGGGTAGTGATATTTGAACTCGGGTCGGGCTCTGGTCGGGTAATTGCAAGTACCTACCCTCGGGCTTAGGTAGTGTAAAATGCATATAATTAATTTCAGGATTGGCAGGAAGCTAGGCCTAGACCTACATGGATTGGTTTTTTGCATGACGACCCGGAATTTTGTTTGCATGATGGAAGCAGATGCAAAAATGTTTGTTTACTCATGGCATGTCATTACTTAAAACAAGGGCTCTTAGAATTATGCACATTCAGAGAAGACAAGAAGTTGAATTTTTAACTTAAGTGCACTTGTCAATGGTTGCAGATAAGCAGCCAAAATATTATGTTATTTTGTAATATTAATATTGTAATGTAATTGTAATCATTCTGTTACATAACATAATTTCTAAAGGTTACAAATGGGCCCTTCTGCCCGGTGGCAACCACTCAATCTGCCCACACATTACTGCCCTCCCTCAACCACGGCCTAAACTCCCTTAAAGATCCACTAGCTACTACATCACCTAAGAAACCAGCCTAAACTCCCTTAAAGATCCACTAGCTACTACATCACCTAAGAAACCATACCGACCCAGATCCGTTCTTACTACTTTCTGTTAATATAACTTTTTTTCTTTTTTAAACAACATAACTACGTACCGAAGTCTAAAAGAATTTTAAACTTTAGAATTAAGTAAATAAATACAATTAACTGGTTAACATGTTATTGTTTGATGTAGGGTACATTAAACTAGCTAGGCATAGAGCTATTCGCGAAAAAAAGTCTATAGAAGCGCTGCGGCGGCGGCGAGTGTACTACGCATTGCGGTATTGGTTGTAATTGGCGGCGATCATCCCATAAGTAAACAAGGATCGTTGACTTCGTTATTATGTCTCTATGGCAAATACAAATGTTTGAAATAGCTACTGCTCCGTTTCTAAATGCAACAGTAAGGGGAAAGTTGTGTGTTTCCATCTTTTTCCTAAAGACCTGACGCTTAGAAAGAGATGGGCACACGCACACGTATTGAAAATCGGGAAAACTACTAGGGCTAGTCTATGCATAGGGGGTGCCCTCCTAGGCCTATTACAAAGTATGTAGGGCCTATGTGTGTGGCTCATACTTTACAAACCAAGAAAATATTTTAAAATAATAGGTTAATGAAGAAATATAAATCCATTGCTTATGCCTAGGCCCTTGCAGAGATGCCTTTAGGGTAGGCCTAGCCGCGAGCTGTCAAAATGGGCGTAGGGCTGGCCTAGGCCTAGACTATAGTCGCCCTAGGCCCTAGATATAAAAAAAACACAGTCGTAAGCCTAGGCCCTAGGCCAAGAATGTACACTTAAAACTCTTTTCTTCACCAGGAACGGCCGTTTCTTTAACGTAGCACATTTCCTTCTTTGGTCTTGGAACATACAAAGTTCCTGCAGTCAGTTTTAGCTTGCCCGCCACTTCTTCTCAAGATCGGTGCAGCTGATCTTCAAGTGAGGTGATGTAAATCGTAACTAATCAGGTTCTCTATGTACCTCGTAACAATCATTGAATTGTATTACTGAATAGAATAGACAATAAATAGGTAAAGGAAGGAACTAAGGGCTAGGTAGGCCTAGTCTAGGCAATGTCAAGGTGACAGCAAGTAGAGGCCAGAAGCAGCTGCCTTGTGCACCTGTTTAGTCAAATCATCACGTACTGTTATACTTAGGCCTACTTCCAATTTGTGAGGCGGCGTAAACTTTTAGGTTTGTAAACAAAGTGTAAAAGTCTCAAAGCAGTCTGTTTCTGCCTTTAATCCCACAGCATAGGACCGTAGGCCTAGGCCCTAGGAGGCTAGGCTATGTGATTTGCTTCCTAAACACCTTCCCCCTCCTTAATTATAGGCCTACGGCCATAGGCCATCACCTATAAACCTTATAACTTCGTCCCACCTAACCTTAGGGTTTTCTGACATTACAGATTATTATTTGTATTGGACAAATTGCACCCGAAAATACATGAGTGGAGATGGAGTGCGATCACTTTATACCGCAATGATCCGCCATGTTGTTTTTGTAGTGCTGCCATCTACCATGACTTTTTTTGGCCAATAGCACGAGAGTATGTCCTACAAGTTGTGTAGAAATACCAATTAATATTATTGATTGACATGTGAGGCAGACAGTTTTTGCCGTCCTGACGTTTTTGTGCCCTAGATTAAAAACTATCTTGCAATGTCACCCTTAGCCGCCCTGCAGAGAACAATGTTCACTACATGTTTCTGGTGTTGGGTAAAAGAAAAAATTGTTGGTAGCAATCGAAGGCCTGACCCGACCTTGGGTATTTGTATCTACATGAAAATTACCCGTTTTTCGGGTACCTGCACATGCCAAGTTGTAAATAAATTTAAGAATATAAGTAAGAATAAATTTGCTAAATTACAGTGTATTAAATTGTAATTACGCGTGATGTGTGTTAAATAATTTGTGTGCTTTTTTATTGTTTTGATATTTAAAAAGAAAACAACATTTTTATCAAAAAAGGTTGCAATTGAACTACTGAATCAAACTTAGTTCATACTATTTGAATTTGAACTTACTTTAATAACTTGTTATTGCAAATATTAGGGCTATTCATATTTAGTAAATTATAAAATGTACTACATAAAACAAACCTGATGGATTAACACGCAATGAGTTCCTAATGCCATTTGTAACAAGAACCACTTCTGCATAACTCTCGTAGCACCCTCTGGTGTAGATGTCTTCAAGAGCCTGCGTTGCCAAGTAGCCAAACTCGTTGAACATTGCATAGTAGACAGCATGTACAAACTCTAGCAGGAACTGTGCCGAGACCGGTATACGAGGGAGCAAACGGGGGACAAAGCTTGCGTCGCTGCCGTAAGACGACCTCTGGTGATGTCCCGGCTTGCTAAACCCTTGCGTCACCAACCTTGAAAAACATGTTAGGTAGAATGAAGTTGATTAACCAAGATTGAATTTTAACAATGTTTATAATTGGATGAGCAAAGTAGACTTCAATTTCACTGACCCCTCAAAAAATTTAGCTCAAATGATTTTTGTTTTTTTTCTGTCTGTTTGTTCGCACGCTACCGGGCAAACGGCATATGCGATCTTAGTCGAAATTGGAGGGAACCTTCTAAATTTCTAAACTTAGACCTGCCACGTTTTTGGGTACAATCGAAGAAATATTTCTCATGAATATCGTACTTTTTCGATTTTTTTTCGATTTTTAGTGCGATATTTTTGTGACATTTGGGCCGATTCTGACCAAACGGGTGGAGCTACAACGTTTTTATTTTACATGGACATTAAGGTTATGGTGATGTAGTACCTTTTGAAAAAAAAAAGTTGAAAAAGTTAGCCAGAATCCATAGAATAAAGGTTTTAATATGAGTTTTTTTAGGTTTATTAACAAGTAACAATAGAAACTTGACAACAATCACCTACAATGCATTCAAAAAGCACTTGCAAAGGAAAAGTGGTCCCACGCAAACTAAAATCTTACAAAAAAGCTCATCCATCAACGCGGCGGGACTTGAGCGTTTTTCTAGAATAGCATAATTCCTGTTGCCTACTGCAGTAAGGAGGCAGTTGATATTTCAGTTTTCTCCATCAATTGTCAGTAACTTACAGGATTTTGGGTAATTAACACAAATAGGCATGCTCTACATACATAAAATGAAATAGGAATGCTCCTATCATAGCTTGTTTACAAATTTCCAAATGCCAAATGGCATGGATCGGAGTGAACAGGAGTCCTATCTCTACTGGATAACTAGAAAACGCATGATGACATTCATGAATAATGTCTATTGTGGGAGCCTACAATTTTTAAGAAGGGTATTTGTGTTGGGTGGGGAAAGATTGATAGAAGGCTGAAAGCAAACAGCTTACCTTGAAAGAGTTCGGCAGCTGTGTAGGGTTGAAGGTCACATAGATATATATATATAGTACTCTACACCGTGTATAGGCTACTCTATAAAATATATAGTTAGTTAATTTTTTTGTATTACACTTTGCTGTGGTGCCGGTGTAGGGTGTAGGCCATAAAATGTTGATAGTGTATGTAATTATGGTTACACTACACTTACAGGAAGTTTAAAAAATGTTACATGCAAATGTAGATATTTAATACAATTCAGAAGTTAAAAAATCCATCCCGATCGGGTTTCGAACACGAGTCTCCCACATTCCAGGTAGGCGCCGTAGCCAACTAGACCACCGAGACGGTAACTATTTAACTTTTGAATTGTAGTTGCATTATAGATCTGAATGGATGGGACAGTAGGCCTACTGCAACCCCGATCGGAATGGATTTTTTTTAAACTTCTAAATTGTATTAAATATTAACAATTCCACCTACGGGAATGTTTCTCGACTAACCATATCGAGAAATGCAAATGTAGGTTGCACCCCAGTTGTATGCTTTCCAATTTGTAATTCGATGTGCCACATAGAATCGAGTAAATACGGTAGGGCCTACTAACTTTCTTTTAAATGACTGGTACACTTACTTTGAAGAAACTTTGCACAGCGCCATCAAAGCGGATTTGTGTAATAAACTCAGTTGCTGGTTATAGACGAAGAGAAGTGCCGTCATCACCTTCAGTCGATTCTGGGCATTTAGAGACTCTACTTGAGGCAATGGGCCCCAGTTCACTAGCTTTGTGTTGCATTCTTCCAACCTTCGTAGAGCACTCTCCGTAAGTGAGGCTGGAGCCAGACTCATAGGCTGCAAAAGAAAATTACATCTCCAATTAAGAATACATCAAAAACAATTTGATGGGTTCTCACTTCTCATCTAATCAGATTTGCTCACATAACATTTTAAATTGAAACGTCCAAAAAGCTTTAAACCCTCAACCGCGCGTAATATAATTAGTAATTGGCTTCAGATTCTAAACATAGAATGTCAGTTTAAAAGGAAAGGACTGTGACCGCCAATATTAAAACCACAAAAAATTACTTAGGCCTACCTGATTTGATTTTAGTAATCTGTAATGTGTAGGTCTACATAGGCCTGGTAAGCCTAATATCAGTGTTCTCCCCAGTAAAAAAAAAAACAATGGTTATTCTAAAAATATTGCCGGGTAGGGTAGGCCTACTGGGTTCACATGGCAGGGACAAATATGGGGGTCCGGGGGCTTGCCCCCAGAAAATGTTTGAGATCTTAGATTCAGTTAAGGTGAGTTTTAGAGGTTTTTGAAGCCCTCTAGTAGGGCTAACTTACTTTAGTTGGTTTTGTGGTACCAAAATCATTTCTAATTTGATGGAAATTATAGCCTATGCCTCCATTATTTCTTTGTAAAATAAAATAAAAATGGGAGCAGGTCTAACAATTAATAAGAAAGCATGAACAGAGTTTTGTCGTGTTACTGTTCAACGATTTGCCACCCACGCTGGTGGCTTGATCTTTCCAACATACGTGGTGAAATATTATACGCATAGTGAAACAGAATAAAGTTAAACTAGAACTCATCTCTAGGTCATGAAAACTTACAACATCTTAACATGAACTTTGTTCAATTCAAATCTAGGTAACCTGTATGCTAGTGGATTTCTCGCAGAGTTTTCAGACAGGTTAACGGGGTCTCGGCTGGCCGGGTGGGGCCGGGGGGGCTCCACTGTAGGTGGACTCCACTGTAGGCGTACTTACCTCATGATAAACGGAACATTGTGCCAATGAGGGTAAGCGGAATGAAATTACTTTTGGTTGCTTGTTTTCATCAACAACTTCCAGATTGTAGAGGCCCATAAGAAGAGTTTCGACACTGCGACAACTCTAAAAATAAGGCAAAGACCACAGAATATTTAATAGAGTAGCCTACAGGTACCTACCTGCAGGTATGCATACATTGTCACAAACAAATTGCAAAATTGAAAATCATTAGCAGGCTGATAGGCCAACACAAAGGTTGAACAGATCATATTCCTAGTGTAGCGTACTAAAAATATAATGTCAGGTGCCTACCTTCTTGTCTCCATGAGCAACAGAGTTGAGGTACACAAAGATGAGTGTCGGGAGAAACTGCAATGTGAAGCGTTGAAGTTCTACTTCTCGCGACCGATAAAATACAAATAGTTGACTGCAGACTGGAGGAATCAAATCTTGATACTTATTGCGCTCTTCTAACACCGTGTAAAGAGCGGCTACTAGATCTTGATCGTGCTCCAAACCACTGGCAAAACTGTGGACCTCGACTGGACTGAGGGCTCCATAGTCAACAAGCCATTCGTGAACTATTTGCTCAGTCATCCCGACTCATGCTAATAACAAAAATCAGCATATAATTAACCTGTAAGTTCAGTTTATGTACAATCGGCGTCACAAGTAAATCAAGGGTAATCTTTTACCGACACCACCGACTCACTCAGCAAATCTCGGATTAGGCACCTTTAAAAGTCACATTAAGCTAGCACTAAATGCACGAAGCTAGCCCCAGCGAATTGTCAAAGTGTGGACAGCTTGGCCTATTTATGTCACTAGAAAAACTGGCCCAAATTGATTTCTACACCAGAAATAACCCTGCGCTGAGGTTATGCAGTGTTTGGCAAATCCAATAATTGTACACACCTTGTGTTAGTATTAACTAGGCCTACGCCCTGGGCCCAATATTTAAAAGTTCCAATAGACCAAATATTTAGTAAAATAGGCCCACCATATTTCCTCAGAGTCTGTTAGATGACGTCAGCGAGTGATAGCACTGTGAATAGCGACGCCAGAACGAACCGAATATTCACGAGCGAGGTCGATAACGGTAGGTATCTTTCAGACCCATTGATTAACTTAGACTATGATTGCTATATTTACTACAATTAAGAAATTAAAAAAGTCCGCCCCAACCGGGATTCGAACCACGGGTCTCCCGCATTTCAGGCGAGCGTCTTAACCACTAGACCATCAGGACGGGTACATTTTAATCTCTGAATTGTAGTTGCATTATACATCTGAATGGATGGAACAGAACCTGTACATTTAACATGATAGGCCTACAGATGGGGATTTTTGTTTAATTTAATATGTAGGTGGCGGTAGGCCTACAATTTTAGAATGCAATCGCCGAGAATGAGTAACCGCAAGTAGACCTATGCCAACGTTGACAATTAACCCTCATTTGACAATAATTTGGTCATTTGGTCATTGTAGCCTACGCTTACCTAATTGTGATATTTCACAATTAGCCCAGGCACAATACGCAGCATTAGGCGGAAAATAACTCTGATTAGAAAACGATATAGGGTACGTGACACATCTGTCAGTGGCGTAGCAACATTTTCTGGGCCCTCCCGCAGGTGGTATATGTGGACCCCTCACCCTCCCCCACACAAAACACAATTTAAAACTTGCACACCTTTACGTATACACACCAATCAACAAATAAACGTATCTATACAGCTTTACGAAGGAGAGGTACCGCTTGAACTCCTTTGCTTGATAAGAAACCATCTATTTTGTGTACTTTATTTGTTACTGACAGAGTTGACTCGAGCGTTAAACGCCCGACTCCGATTCGCGAGGTCCCAGGTTCAAATCCCAATCAGACCGGCAATTCCAACTGAAGTTTTTTTTCTGAGGTTTCCCACAGTCGTTAATGCTAATGCATGTGGATTGAGTCCTCCAAACAGCCCTCAGACATCCCTTCACAATTACTCAAAATACCTAGTTAGACACCTGAAAAGGGGCATAAATTGCACCCTGGGCAGGCTTCCTACAAAAAAATAATATTAAAAATTATTGAAAAAAAAGTATATTGACAAAAGATGCAAAAGTGTGTAGGGAAGTGTCATCTAGAGTGCAAAAAGCAGAAGGGTTTTACCAATTGGTGAGAAAGTTACTATGGAATGAGTTGTTCCCACAAAAATGTAAAATTTTGCTGTATAAAGCATATTTTGTACCTATACTAACATATGGGGCAGTAACATGGGCAGTGGGAACAAAAGAAGAGTCAGCTGGAAGCAGCAGAAATGAAGTTTTTAAGAAGTATCAAGGGAGTTACAAAGATGGACAAGATAAGAATAATGAAACAAGGAAAGAACTGGGATTGGAGAGATTGAAGTTTAAGTTAGGAAGAGAACGTCTAAGATGGTTTGGACATATGAAAAGGATGGGCAGAGAGAGGATTCCAAGACGAGAATTTGAAGCCGCAGAGGAGGGGAAAAGAAGAGTAGGAAGGCCAAGAGAAAAATGGGAAAGATTAATTCAAGAAGACGTTGGAAAACGGAATGAAGTGTGGGAGCATGTGGCAAGAGTAAAGCTGTGGGAGGACAGAAGAGAGTGGAGTAAATTGGTGGAGAGGAAGGAGTTAGATGATGTGGAAGAAACACTGAGTCTGGCAAGCTTAGTATCTACAGTTTCATGCCCTTGATAATGGTGGAAAACCACCACTCAACCCGACATAGTTGGAACTGAGTTATGATGATGATTATTATTATTATTTCATTACTTTCGATTTCCCGTTCCTTCTGTCAATTTTCCTTTTGCGAAACCACTTGACACTTGACCCACTCATTTTAAAGTAGGGGTAATATACCTACTATAACTCTTCCCGCATAGAGGCGTCATATGATGCCACTTATATTTTAATTATATTTAATGAGATAAAATAAAAATTTTGTGCCACCAATGCATAGAATACACAAGTGATGCCGTTTAATACTTCTGAAAAAATCCGCTAGGTAGCAGCACGTGACGGGACAAGGAATTGAGCTGTTCTTTTGGCCTCGCCCCCAATATTCATTGTTGACAAAATGCCACATGTTTTTTGCATAATTAGTCACGTCATTCGACCGAATATAAAGGCACAATAAATTATTTATTTTTTAAACACACTTATAATTAATATTGTTGAAGTAGATCTAAAAAGTTTTAAAAATTTACAGCTAAATATGGATGATAAATATGTGGCATCATTTGATGACACTATGCACTTAGGGTTGAATGTTATTTTGAGGTTATTGTTTGTTTTTGCCATTGTTTTGCAAAATATTTTAAAGCTATGCAACTAAATCATAATATTTTACTTTTTAGTATTTTTTATCCCAAATGTAGTCTACAATTATTGTAAAACGTGTTCTCCCACACGGTAATGAGGCTAATTAATAGTTAATTAGTTGACTAGATGATGCATAGTAATTAATAATTTGTAAGATTGTTAACTTCAATGTACCCATAATTATTTGGCATTCTTTGTTTATAAATTCCTAAGGCTATTTTTTGTATTTTGGCCCTAATCACATAATCATCTACTATAATCACAATTTTATTATTATTTTATTGATTAGATATGTAAAATTATACTTTTTTTCAAATTGCTTTGTTTAAAATGTCATAAACTGACATAATTTTTACATAAAATACTAATTCAAATCTATATGTAAGATTTTGTTGTATGCTCCTATTTTTCCGTTGTTGCATAGTGTACACATATGTGCCATTTAATTCCGAGGCCGAAATGTACCCCAAAAAATTAATTTTGAATTTTTTCAATAATTTTAGTATTTTTTATTTTTCCCCTGAATACTAAAATAATTATTCTAAGAAAATTGGAAAAATCATGCATGAAGAGGATAAACACACACACGCCTATCAAGCCTTATTTACAAGAAATCACAATCATCGACACTATCATCGTCGCGCATATTTTCACCCGAAAGTGCTAATAAAATTACTAGGAAGCTTCGCAAACGCTTTTTTTAGTCGCATTGATGGATGAGCTTTTTTCAAATTTTTAGTTTGCGTGGGATAACTTTACTTTAGCAAGTGCTTTGTTTTTCTGCCTACGCATTGTGGTGATTGTTCTCAAGTTTATATTGTTACTTGTCAATTGTTATTATTTACCGTAAAAAACTTATATTAAAAGCTTTATTTCTATGGATTCTGGCTAAATTTTTCAACTTTTTCTTTCAAAAGGTACCTACTACATCACCATAACCTTAATGTCCATGTATAATATGAACGTTGAAGCCCCACCCATTTGGTCAGAATCGGCCCAAATGGCACGAAAATATCGCACAAAATATCAAAAAACTTATATTAAAAGCTTTATTTCTATGAATTCTGGCTAACTTTTTCAACTTTTTCTTTCAAAAGGTACTACATCACCATAACCTTAATATCACTGTATAATATAAACGTTGTAGCCCCACCCGTTTGGTCAGAATTGGCTCAAATGGCACGAAAATATCGCACAAAAAATCGAAAAAATCGTAAAAGTACGATATTCATGAGAAATATTTTTTCGATTGTACCCAAAAACAATACAGCTCTAAGTTCAGAGATTTTGAAGGTCCCCTCCAATTTTCATCAAGATCAGATATGCCGTTTGCCCGGTAGAGAGCGAACAAACAGACAAAAATACAAACAAAAAAAAAAAAAAAAAACACCCGAGCTAAATCTTTTGAGGGTCAGTGAAATTGAAGTCTTCGCTTCGCTCATCCAATTAAGCATGAGAGTAGGCGTCCCTAACCGTCACGTCGCTACCAAAACTTTTACACTCTCCTTTCTGAATGAATAGAAATGTCCATGTAATTGTCGAAAAACAAACTAAAACACAACATGAATTTAGCCTCTCCTACGACATCAACAAATTAATAGTTACATGCCATCATCGACTTCGTCCCTCAAAGTCAGATAACATAAGGGAGAGTAAATTCTCGTTGAATCCCCGTTGAAAAGAATCTGGACTCTTACTAATCGATTTCTATAGGCCTACTCGGTCGATTTGGCTAACTAATGCGTCTTTGTTAAAAAATTGATATTTAATTTTAAAAAGGGAATGTGACACATTTGGCAGTTGGCAAATAGTAGCTATTTGCTCGGCCAAGAAGCATCTGAGCTATACACAACTTTACAAAGGTGTCAATAAAGTATATAGGCCTATGGACAGCCCTACAGTACAAGATTTTCAAACTTTCATTTTAATTAGTTACAACAAGATCACAAATATAGTCAATTTTGTACCTTTTTTCAAAATAAAAAATCTTGAAAATCCAATTGATTTTTAAATTTTTTAAATCCAATTTTAGAAAAAGTGTTACGGGTACTGTAGAGCCCATATTTCCAGCTTCGTGACAACCGATCAAAATTTCGCATACCCGAGGTGTAAGTCAGCCTAGCGAACAGGAATATTTCTAAAACGCATAGGTCCTATATTATCTGAAGAGGTATATGATTTTGCCAGACTTTTGAATTCAAAAATCATTTTCTAAAAGGAAGGGCTCGCTAAATAGCTTGGCAGGGGCCCGTTGGAGCCCCTACCCAGGCCAGAGCCCCCCCCGCGATCGCCGGGGCTGCGGGGGCAGTAGCTACGCCACTGACATCTGTATAGTGCAAACAATATCATAGTAAGTCGCTCAAGGTCAAGCCTCGCCTCAAAAGTCCTACCAAAGTAGGCCTATGTTCTACGCTTCCGTGCTTTACTTCCATATCAGTTTGTTTCAAAGTAACCTCCCACTTCTTGTTATCTCATCTCAAACACCAAATATCATTCAAGCTGTCACGTAATATTGAACACTTGAATAGCGTGGTGAACTAAACAAGCAGAGCAGGTGAAATGAACTATCAAAACATCTTCTGAAATCACATTTCACAGAGCCAAAACTTTCGACTCAATGGTACGACCTTGTCAAAGACAGTAAATTGATGGTAGTATTGTTTACACGACCTGTCACTACAATCACAGCGGCCGGCACTACGTGGGAGGGGTAAAGCAAGGGTATAATTACACTGGGTATTGTCCGCCGTGAAAAAGATTGCGATCGGATTCTCGGCCACCCTTTCACGAACACCACTGGCCCACTTGTATTTTCAAAAATAACACCATCTTGTGATGGTGTGAAATAAATAATAAAATTAATTAATTAGCCTAATCAATATTTTGAGCTGGAAAACGGCTGGTAAACATGAACAAAATTTACCGTTTTACAGGCAGCTATCTAAAATAAATAAACCAGCGGTTTGAAAAGTCAAGCGTTATAGAACCAGTTTAGAACTGGTTTCCGGGTACCCAATGTCCTCACTAATGCTAGGCCTAGTAGGGTACCGGTAGGCCCTACCGGTAATAGGTAGGCCTAGTGTCCTGGTAGTAAAATGTTACCTACTTTTTAATCACAAAACTATTTTATTTTAAGAGTAAGGAACAAAGAAATGTTAAACAATTGGCCATGAATAGTTTGTGGACGGTCAGCAGACCTGGGTAGTAACGTAACGGAAGTAACGCGTTACTGTAACGAAATTACTTTTTTCAGTAACGAGCCAGTAATTTAATTACAATTTTCTCAATGTAACGGAAGAGTAATTTCACTACTTTTATCATTGTAATTTGGCATTAGTAACGCGTTACTTTTGCCGCGCGGACCCGCGCCTTTGTGTATCAAATATCAGTCACTGGGCCAGTGCGCCTGCTGCTTTCTACGTATCGCCCGCTTGAACAATGTGCATGTGCATGCAGCATTTCTGACATTTCGTAGGTCTGATCGAGAGATTTCGAGTCCCGAGTTTTTATTTCAGAACCTAGCCATGTTTACTTTTGGTACTTCCGCCTATGACAAGCGCCGTTGATGACGTAATTATCTACTTGACATCAAAAGTTCAAGTCTGTGTCAAATGAATCGATAGTCGAATTGTTACACCTTGTAGTGTAGTTACAACATTTCGCCGATAGATGTCACCCGCGTAATCAATAATTTACTATACATCTATACGTCGATATCTACAATATCTCTGTGATAGGCCTCCGCTGGTTTTAAAGTGTGGGCGTGGATAACACCCTGTCTGAGACCCCCCATCGGCAGACAAAGCACTTGCGTCATACCCGTCCGCACGTCAGATACATTTTAAATTGAAAAGTAATTTTTGAAAGTAATTTCACTACTTTTTTTCATAAAAAGTAACGTAATTTCATTACTTTCTTGGAAAAGTAACTAAACAGTAATTTAGTTACTTTTTGGCTGAAGTAATGAGTAATGTAATTTCATTACTTTTCAAAAGTAACTTACCCAGGTCTGACGGTCAGGGAAATGGTTTTGTCTTTTTTGTAGTATTTCTTATAATAATACTTCTGTAAGCCTATACTATTACTAGCACACTTGCCCACTGCCATGATCAACCTCATTCGGAAGTGTCAACAATGCAAAAACAGGAGATTTTCCAGCTTCCTTACACTTTACAGTAAGAGGCTGGGAGGTGGCCAAACGAAGTGCATTGCTTTCTTACAGTCTAGGCAAACTACGTACATAGTTACTTTTGTTTTTCAAACGTTGATACTACAAGCTAAAATTGAGCGGGAAATTGATGTGCTAGGCCCCCTAGCCTATTACTTGTTTGTGTATTTTATATTCGGGAAAGTTTAACATGGGATTTGCCTGCAGTTGAGAATTGGTGACAAAAGGTGGTGGAGGATAGGTTAAAAGCGGTTAAGCCTACAAAATAAAACCTAGGTCGAGAATTACATCGATAGGCCTAGACCCTTCAATTATTGTTCTAGTTTAAACGACCAAAAGTAGGCCATTAGGTCCAGTTCCCACAGCCGTGTTTTAGTCTTAAGAAATTGTTTTAGTTATAAGAAATCCGATATCCTGATTGGTTAGTAATGTTTTAATGGCCTGTCATAATGAAGTTACCTACTATCTTTCATTGGTCGTCGTAAGGATAATTGACGTCTGATTGATCTGTCGTAAGAATTTTGTTTTTGTTATAACAAATTTCTTAAGACTAAAACAATAACAATTTAACTGTTTTAACACGGATGTCTTATCCCATTATAACAAAACCAATTAGTGGGAACTGGGCCTAAGGCTTCATTTCCGGATACAGTTTGGTAAGCACACTATCTAGGCCTACCCAGAAATTAATCTCATTTGCCGGAACGTTTTGAGACCTTCCCCAACTAATTCAGAGATGCAAAGGCTGAAATTAAGGATGAAAGGTGGTAGAGAACTGCATAGCTGACGCTAGGACTAGGCCCTACTTCTAGACCCAAGATTAAGATTAAGATTGGAGCTTATGAATGCCTGTGTATCGCAGATGATGATACCGAAGATGTAGAGACAGGCGAGAGTGGTCGCTCTACTGAAGCCAGAGAAAGACCCCAATGATCTCAAAAGCTTCCGCCCTATTTATCCTTGTTGTGCCACCTATTCAAGCTCCTAGAACGTCTCATCCTCAACCGTATCGCGAGCACCTTGGAGGAAAGGTTTAGGCCTATTCCACAACAGGCAGGTTTCAGACCCAGTAAATCTTGCTGCGGACAAATCCTGAACCTTACCCAACAGAAGAGGACGATTTTCAGAGAAAGGAAATCACAGGCATCGTCTTCATAGACCTAACAGGAGCATTCGACGCAGGGAAAGAACAGCTGTTGGAGAGTGCAGAGGAATGAACTGCCCCAGAAAAGAGAGTTGTCGCCAGCACTTTACATCTACACTAACGACCAGCCCACCCCTGACTACATATGACAGTACATTTTTGCTGACGATTCAGCATTGGCAGCGCAAGGCTCAAGTTTCACGGAGGTCAAGGGAAAACTGTTAAGTGCCCTGGAGGAACTCTCCCAGTATTATGACTCGAACCAGTTGAAGCCAAACCCGACTAAGACACAGTGTGTGCTTTCCACTTGAACAACCGCGAGGCCAGGAGAGAACTGAATATAGGCCTAGTATGGCTAGGTAAACAACTCCAACACTGCCAGACACCCAAATATCTGGGTATCACACTGGATCGCACACCGAGGTTCAAGCAGCACTGTACAAACAGAAATGGAAGGTGTGCGCCCGAAACAACATTCTATGGAAGCTGACAAGCAAAATATGGGGAACACAACCATCCACGCTCAGGACATCAGTGCTCGCACTGTGCGTGTTGGCCGCCAAGTATGCCTCTCCAGTGTGGAGCACTTTCAGATGTGAAGCGAGTCGGTGTCGCAATTAATGATAGGCCTACTGTGCGGATCGTGAGGAGTTGCCTAAAACCAACCCCGGTACATAAGCTGTACGGGCCGCTTATTGAGATAGCTCCCCCTCATATCCACTAGATAACAGCAGCAGACGTAGAAAGGACGAAGCATGAGACAGACCCTCGCCACCCTATGTAGGGTATGGACACCAACAGGCGGTGAAAAGACTTTGTTCCAGAAAGAGCTTTCTGACCAGAACCTACATGCTTAGAAGCTCGCCAGAGGCAAATCGTGACGCCCACTGGAACAGCGAACTGGCCGCACCGAACATCGCACCAAGGGAAAAGCTTGCTCCAGGTGGTAACTGCCCCTTCGCTGTTTGGGGGACACTTAACCGTTTAAGAACTGGAGTGCCGAGATGCGGGACCAGCCTGCAGAAGTGGGGCCTCCCACCAGCTGACTAAGAGCCTATGTGTGAGTGCGGACAGGTGCAGGAGTTGACTCGGATCCTGGTTTGCCCCCGCTTTGACGAAACATGTAGGTACCCTGCGCGATAACTTGGAAGCAAATGAGGCTGTTGAAATTTTTTGGAAATATTGTGTTTAACCGGACACAGAAAGTAAGTAGGCCTAGTAAGGACCAACTGCTGAGTAAAAATCGTAAGTAGACAAAGGCCTAGGCCTAGGCCCTACAACATAAATGCAACCAACAGTCTATGTCTAGGCATGGCTTAGGCTGGGGCTAGGCCTAGCCCCTAGGCCTACCTGCCACTAGGATAGACCCTTAAGCGGCTGTCACACAATTGAGAAAAGTTATTACTAAAGTTAAAGTTATTATTAAAAGTTTATTACCATCCTTGTCACACGACAGACAATGAAGGTAACAATAACGCCACCTATTGGTGTTCACTGGTCACGTGTTATGGCAGTGGGTTCTGATTGGCTCTCGCTACCTCGACTTGCTAGGAAGTTGAACGAGCTGGACATTTTTCGTGGTGAGCGCGAGCTCGCGCTCGCTGGCTTACCGTCTGACGGGGAGGCGGTGAGTTCCATGTAAACAAGTGTAGGCCTAGGCCTACTCCCCGATCGTCTGACAGGCGCTTTAGCCTGGGGCCTACCTAAAGCTAGCCTAGGCGGTATCTTAGAAATAGAGTATTAAAAATCGTTTTGGGCGGTGTATTAGTATCTAGGTAGGCCCTATGACTATGGTCCCCTAGGCAAGTTAAGTCTAGGCCCTAGGCCTAGCCGACACTAAAGCTAGAGCTAGGGACTAGAGCATGTGCCCAGGCCTAGGGCAAGTCTGCAGTAGGGCTAGGCCTAGGCTAGCATAGAAGAAAGTTGGGTTAGAGGCAATACAAAACGTAGGGTTGCCTATAAGCTAAAGCCTTCTAGGCCCCTAGGGCCCCTAGGCTAGGGCCAGGGCTAGGCCTAGCCCTAGGCCCTAGCCTAGGTATAGGTAGCCGCAAGGAGGCCTAGGGCCTAGGCCTAGGCCCTAGCCCCCTAGCAAGGCCCATGACATACAACTCACCTATTTGAATAAACACACTAAAAGTTTTGTAGGCTCATGTTATTAAACTCTACAAGGCCGAGGCCTAATTATTCTATTTCTTTCCATTCCGCCCCATAGCGAAAGATAAAATATGAAAGTCACTAATCATTGTCACAAACCTTGGTCATTGGATTAGACCAAACCCTTGCACAAATAAAAATAACAGTGTCATTTTATATTAAACCATCAGTCTATTAACTTCACTCTTAATAAAAGAAAAAGTTTAAATCCTGAATTTGACCAAAATTCGACGAGAAGAAACTGTAATAACAATAATTATGACACTTTCGCCATTCCAATAATGTTGGCGAACATGGCAATGGCAAGCAAAAAGCAAAACATTTTGCAGGTTATGCAACAGTGCAACACTAAAAATGGGAGGCAGAAATCAGAAAATGCGAAAATTTTGAATGTAGGCTACGAGGTCCATAGATTATGACGAGGTGCGAATCAGAACTGAAAACCTCACAGGTGCGAGTGATTACTGATGATAACTCCGTCACTGAAGAGAATGCCAGTCGGAGTCTGAGTTCTACAATTAAGAAATTAAAAAAGTCCGCCCCAGCCGGGAATCGAACCACGGATCTCCCGCATTCTACCTATATTTTATACAAAATACTAATAATCATTGCTCGATGTGGGGGGGTTGGGGGGGGGTAGGAATATGTTGGAATATTAGAGGATAGGGATCAATGGGTGAAGCTTATGAAAGTCCGGGGCGTAGAACCAAGGGATTTTTTTCGATTTTTATAATGATATAGTTTTTTTGTCGGGTGGTACAAATAAGAGTTTTGTACCTGCGGACGAAAAAAATCGTACATCAAACGATATTTCAGAAAATCTCGGTGTTTACACTTTTGTACCGAAATTTGGGGAACGTTTCGTCCTGTCTCCAAAAAATAATCCTGTTTTTGGATGAGCGTAGCGAGCGTAGCGAGCGAAGCGAGCGAAGCGAAGATTCCATTTCACTACACTGGAGAAAAAAATCCGGAATGTTTTTTTTTTTTTTTTTTTTTCTGTATTTTTGGCTGTTTGTTAACACGATTCCGGCTAAACCAATACTCCAATTGCGATGAAATTTTATGGGGGCCTTCGAAATCTCTGAACTTAGAACTGCCACGTTTTTGAGCGCAATCGAAAAATTATTTCTAATGAAAATCGCAAATTTACGATTTTTTTCGATTTTTAAAAAATTTCTTCGACTTATAACATCTACATGCTTAATCCGATTTTAATGATTTTTTTACAGAACCTTAATTTTATGAATTATTATATTCGTGTAAAATTTGAGCGCAATCGAATAATTATTTGTTATGAAAATAGCAATTTTACGATTTTTTTCTTTTTTTTAAATTACGATTAAGAAAAAATAAAAGAATAAAGTTAATTTTTTATTTAATTTAATTTAATTTAAAAAAATCAACTAAGTAATAATTTTTTCACAAAACAACAGAAAATCTGCATAACACATGGCAGGTCAATGCACCAATTACGCTCATCCAACAACGCGGCGGGACTTAAGCGTTTTCCTAGTAAAAAATAAATTCGAATTTAGAGTCTACCCACACAGTAATATAACTGATTTTCAGTGGGAGACAGTAAACCAAAGCGACCAAGCCAACCCTCCCTGTAGGCTCGATGCAACCGACGAGTGAGCGATAATCATAGATACTAATGGCGATAACCATGGCAATAATCAACCAAAGATCGATATCTTTAATAGAAAATTTGGCAGTCAGTTGTATGGATGGACAGTAGTGGTATGGATAGTGCGAACACCCGCGGATCAATGCCAGCAGAATTCTCGCCAAACAGCGAGAAAAATTCATTAAAATAAAATAATAATAAATAAGGCCGATTCAGAACAACTTTAAATTAAATATGTGCCTCGTTGCTAGGACAAACTTTCTAAAACTGAAAAGTTCATCCTCAAAATAACTGTTAAAAGTTCAAGTTCATTCAATAAAAAAAAGAGTAAGTTCATTGAAAAGTTCACAAAAAAGAACAGTGACTCATTCTAGTAAACTTGAACTTTTTAAAAGTTCTTGCCCAAACACTGAATTCAGGAAGCTAAATTACTAAACATCTTTTAAAATATAATCTTAACATTTGAAATAAATAAATATTAAAAAATGTGTTTTAAATAATAACTAGAGATGTTCGTTTTTATTTTTTAATAAAATCCAGAAATTACAAAATCTATCCCTACAAGGCGTGAACCCCACTTTCTGGGTAGGAGCCAGCCCACCAAGAAGACGGTAAATTATTTTTTTAATTAGGTATTACCTTTTGAATTGTGGCTGAATTTGTAGCAATTTTTGGATTGTACTATTCAAAATAACAAGAGAAATAATAAGAGATGTGTAAAATAAAATTAACATTTTATGCTTGAGAATAAATAGCTGCTAACATGATATTGATTTCTGAAAACACTACAAAATGCTATTTTTACTTACAAAAAGGCTTGTCCAAGGCCTTTAAAAATTGCTTCAACAATGAATTCTTATTATCTTTTTTATGGAATAATAATTATGTCAATTCTTAGTTAAATAGACACTACAAAATGCTAAATTTGTTCCAATTGGAAAATGATAAATTCTCAATGTTAAAAACTCAAAATGCCATATTTACACACCACAACAAAATATGAACAGTTAGACAATCTTGAAAGCCAGAAAATTTGCAAACATTTTTCTAGTGAGGAAATTGTTCAGACAAGGCCAAATTAGCTGTTTGAAGGTACATTGGCACCCCCCCCCCCCAATCCATGTTTGGGGTTTTTAGTTTTGAAATGTGATCACCCTTGTTATATAGACCCATGAGAGAACAATTCATAACAAGTAAAATAATTTGAGGTACGATTAAATAAATAAATAAAATAAATAAATTTATATTTAGAGTCTACCCACTCAGTCATATAACTGATTTTCAGTGGGAGACAGTAAACCAAAGCGACCAAGCCAACCCTCTAGGCCCCGACACAACCGATGAGTGAGCGATAACCAACCAAAGATAAATATTTTTTAATAGGAAATATAGCAATCAGTGGTATGGACAGTGCGAACACCCGCGGATCAACGCCAGAATCAACAAGGCCAATTCAGATCAACTTGGAATTTATTACCTATGTGCCTCGTTGCTAGGACGGCTCCAAAGTCACCGTTTACAAATTCCTCAGCCTAGAACTGATGAACTTGTTAAATCTTCTGCCTATAGCAGGAATTGAACCCTGGACCTTCCGAATTAGAAGCAGAGATGCTAACCACAAGACCAACGAGCCATACAATTTGAGGGTTAAGTCCTTCAGCAGAGGTAAAACATTTCTTGGTTTTTAAATAGAGAGAGAAAACTTGTAAAAATACAGCCAAACCTTACAAACTTTAAAATAAGGGCCAAGCTCATGTACTCTTCTACATTTCCGCAAACATACATTGCCCCGTGACTACATCCTTGAAAAGCTTTGCAAAATAGAATTTGCAACTATTAATTAAACATAAACTATAATAGTTCATACAAATTCTTTTTTGGAAATTAATTTAAAATTACTGGTAATTGCAAAAGTTCATGCAAATTCTATTTTGCTAAGCTTTTCAAGGATGAAGTTACATTTACGAATTAAGAATGCGCAAATGTAGAAGGGTACATGAGCTTGGCCCTTCTTTTATATCTCAGTCATTACTTTTGAGTTTGGGCTGTATGTTTACAAGTTTTTTGTATGTGTGAGATCTCTATACTTTTTTTAAGATCTATTGCAATATACTATTTTTTCTCGATTTGGTTAGTCGGGAAACACTCCCGTAGGTGGAATTGTTACTGGAATAATTTTAATTGGATGAGCGAAGCAAAGACTTCAATTTCACTGACCCCCAAAAAATTTAGCTCGGGTGCTCTTTTTTTTTTTTTTTTGTCTGTTTGTTCGCTCTCTACTGGGCAAACGGCATATCCGACCTTGATGAAAATTTGACGGGACCTTCGAAATCTCTGAACTTAGAGCTGTATTGATTTTGGGTACAATCAAAGAAATATTTCTCATGAATATCGTACTTATACGATTTATTTTTATTTTTTGTGCGATATTTTCGTGCCTTTGGGTCAATTCTGACCAAACGGGTGGGGCTACAAGTTTCATATTATACATGGACATTAAGGTAATGGTGATGTATTGACGTTTGAAAGAAAAAGTTGAAAAAGTTAGCCAGAATCCATAGAAATAAAGCTTTTAATATAAGTTTTTTGATTTTTTGTGCGATATTTTCGTGCCATTTGGGCCAATTCTGACCAAACGGGTGGGGCTACAACGTTCATATTATACATGGACATTAAGGTTATGGTGATGAAGTACCTTTTGAAAGAAAAAGTTAAAAAAAGTTAGCCAGAATCCATAGAAATAAAGCTTTTAATATAAGTTGTTTACGGTAAATAATACCAATTGACAAGTAACAATAGAAACTTGACAACAATCACCTACAATGCGTAGGCAGCAAAACAAAGCACTTGCAAAAGTAAAGATATCTTACGCAAACTAAAAACTTTAAAAAGCTCATCCATCAACGCGGCGGGACTTTAGCGTTTTCCTAGTTAAGTACTAGTATTAATTACTATGGTACCATAAAGAAGGGGAGATAGCCTTCTCAATGGTAATACCAATTGGGCCAAAGAATTGCTTTCTGTATGCATTGTAGGTGATTATTGGCAAGTACCCTATCTATAGTTATTTCTCGATTTGGTTAGTCGGGAAACACTCCCGTAGGTGGAATTGTTAATATTTAATACAATTCAGATGCTAATTACCGGTATTAGTTAAAATAGTTACTTGCTAATTAGTAATTATATGCTTGTAAAAGGCTTATAGTAAAACCTTTTATTTCGATGCTTTCTGGCTAACTTTTTCAACTTTTTCTTTCAAAAGACACATCAATACTATTACCATATTGTAGCCCCACCCGTTTGGTCAGAATCGCTGGCCAATTGAAACTAGTAGTGGTAGTGGTAGTGGTCGTGGTAGTGGTAGTGGTCGTGGTAGTGGTCGTGGTAGTGGTAGTGGTCGTGGTAGTAGTAGTAGTAGTAGTAGCCAGTAAAACATCATTCACAACTACTTCTTTTCTTAGGCGTAAGGCACAAGGTTTATGACGTAACGAATTGCCAAAATCCAATTCTTACGACAGGTTTCTTACGGAAAGCCAATCACGAACAAGTTCCCCATTCCTTTTACTTCATTCCACTGCCAGTTCAAAACGAAATAAATACGCATGCGCAATGAGAATTGGCATGGTTTTTGTTATGTTGTTGTAAACGCATCGCATTTCTTACTACTTACGGTACACCATGTGACTTAGATCTTGCGCCTTACGCCTTAGAACTCGTTGTGAATGATGCTTAAGAGTGTTCACGAGACAGACATATACACGGCACGCTCGAAAGCACTAAAAATCAGATGTATAACGCTCTGGAGAAAAATTGAAACGACATACGAGAATTCTAAAATGCACAAGACAGATATTTTTATGCAGAAGAACATACAACAAACAGAATTGATGTATGTAATAAACAAGTATACACCATTGTTACGCATAAAGTCGACAAAACGGTAAAAAGAAGAAGTTGTTCCCCCCACGTTGACTTTACGCTTAACAATGGTGAATAGTAGGGTTTATTACATAAAGCAATTCTGTTTGTTGTATGTTCTTCTGCATAAAAATATCTGTATTCTATTTTGTGCATTTTAGAATTCATGTATGTCGATTCAAATTTTCTCCACAGCGTTGTACATTTGAATTTGAGTGCTTACGGGCGTGCCTAGGTCATAATTGTCTAGTGAAGACTCTTTAACTAACACCCTTAAAGTGATTTAGAGCATGATTCAAACTACTTTTTTCACCCAGAAGGAATTTTTGTACAATCAAATTTGGCATGTGTTGTCAGGCACCTAAATCCCCCCGATTATGAGTTTTTAAGTTCATGATGACCAAGGTGCCCAAGTTTGTAGCACACCCTAACGGGCACGTAGATAAACACGGCCATTCATTACTACTAATTACCAGAGGCAGGTATTTGGGGTGAAAATAAAAGTCAATTTTCTTTTTATTGTACCCAAAAGTGGTGAATTGGTGGTGAAAATAATTGCACATTACAATAAAATGTAGTTATGAGAATTCAGAGGCAGGTATTTGTGGTGGAACTTATTTGCATCTTTGGTTTTGTTCTGACCAAAAGCGGTGAATTGGTGTTGAAAACGATTATCATTTACGGTTTTTGGCGGTGAAAATTTTGTCTGCCTCTGCTAATTACCAACTCGACTATAGGCCTACTGAAACAACTTAATTTACCCTCATGATTCATAGAATTCAATTTATTACATCCTCATTTTAAAAAGACGAGTGAGCGCAGTGAACGAATAAAGTTGACGCAACGGGAACAAGAAGAGGTTGCTCCCGTCGCATTGACTTTACGCTTAACAATGGTGAATAGTAGGGTTTATTAAAAAAAGCAATTCTGTTTCTTGTATGTTGTTCTGCATAAAAATATCTGTTGTGCACTTTTTAGAATGCTCGTACATAGTTTCAATTTTTCTTCAGAGCATTGTACATCTTAATTTGAGTGCTTCCAAGCATGCCGAGAACATGTTAGTACAGTTAGTTTGTTTTGTGAAGACTCTTAATGCCTAAATGCACCAATTTCGATATGATATCGATATATCAAAATGTAATTGTTAAATTTAAAAAAAAATTACATGAGTAGGCATATATTTAATGATTTGAGGCCAAATAGGGTTGATAGGGTATCGCCATAAACGTATAGCCTAATAGGACAATAAATAGCGACCCAAAATTTTGCTTTCTACTTCAGCAATTTGAAATTTTTTTAAAAGAATTTTAGAATTTTTTTCTTTAATGTTTTAGGAACAAAATGCTGATTTTGAATTCCAAATTGACATCACAGTTGAAAAAAATCAAGATTTGATTTGATTTTTAAAAATTTGATTTTTTTTGCATTTTTTCTACATGTTCAAATACTACTACAGGCAAACAAAATATCCGGGACATCCCGGAAATTTGCGTATTTCTGTGTTTTTATACACAATTTGATTTTTGAACCATTTCAAAAATCCTTGTAATCATTATCATTTAAATTTAGTGGGGAAAAATTCTACCAATTTAGGACCAAATAAAGCAGCTTTTTACCTGGGCTAAAAGTATGAAGAACTGGCCGAATGGTGTAGATTTTGAAATGTGGTGGTACGTGTACCAGGCAATAACCTATAAAGGGTTAACGATTTGTATGATCCAACAATCGCGTTTTATGATCCGGCACCTCCACCATGTAACAGCCAGGATTAATTTAATTTTGACTACCAAATTTACTAAATTTAACATTTATGTGTAAATTAAATTTTGATATTTAAATATTCACACTTATCGATATTGTATCATGACAGTGTGAAAGGGAGAATTTTAAAAAATGAATAAAACTACCTACCATTACTAAAACAAAAAAATCCGTAATTTGGAATCAAAATCCACCGATCCGTTTAGCACCCTCAAAATCCGTTACAAAACGGCAACCCTGCAGTAGAGTACAAATAGGAATTTCGTATTACACAGGAGTTGGGCCTAATTGAAACAACACAAATTTACAGTACAAATTATTTATTTTAATTAATTATTTCCAAGTTACAAATGTAGCCTAATTGTTAAACAACAATCAACATAAAAGCTAAAAATTATTGATGGTGATGGGGCCTAAATTTTCAATTTTCTAAGTGTGTTCTTTCTTCAAATTCTTTATAAATTATATTTATTACCTAGCTAAAAAGTGTTGAAAATATAACATACACATACATAGTAGTTGGCACTCTGTACCATACAGAGATAATGCAAACACTAGATTGTGTATTCCGTGTAGGCAGGAACTGAAAGTAAAAGTGAATTGTAAGAAATATATTAAATAAAATTAAGCCTACATTCTAAAATACATCCACGGTGCAATGAATGATCATTGATCAATGATCAAATTCTCCACACACCCCTAATATCCACTTCATGATTTTAATTTCTCAAAGTAAACTATTGGTCCAAAACATATACCGTATTGTCCTGAATATAAGCCTACCCTTTTTTCATTATTTCAAGTCTCAAAGTCCCTTTCCAGCTAATATTTGCATATGCTTTTGCATACGTTTTTTAATATTTCAACAAGAAAATCTAGGGGGTCGGCCTATATTCGGCACAATACGGTAATACTAAAAAACTAACACATATATACCGGTAGAGAAAACATAAAAAGTTATTCATGCCAATGAGGCAATAAATGTCTTGGGTGTGGTTGGTTGTCTTTGAATTTTGAAACATACACATTTGAATATTGGTCTCAAGTACTTCGTATCTAGCAAGCACATTTTAATTTATTTAACACAAGTACTTCTTCTGGGCACGTAATCAAATGCACCGGGAAGAACTGACCAGCAGCTCAATGCAACAATGCTCATGAATGTAGTATCCTACCTAGCCTGTACAACTGAAGTGAGCTCTATTCACACCAAGATTGCTTAGAATGTAGTTGTCCGTGGACAGCAATCAGTTTAACCATACATTGATTTAAAATAGGTAGGCGTATTGTCCCACTATCTTCCAGCAAATACGTTTACCGAAGTATGAATCGTGGTCGAATTGTTGTACTTGTACATAACATACTTATGAATGTACCTAAATGTAGATAGGTTGGTGTGGCATTGGAATGATGGGAGATTCTTCAGTATGCAGCATATTATGATCATTTTCTGGAAAGAGAGTAAAACGAGTTCAAGATTAAAACTCGTCAGTGTCTACATATTATCTTAACACCATTCAAACAACATAGTTATTATTCAGGCAGAATACATGATATTGTTACATTTTGATGTTTCATATTTGTGTGCGAGTCCTCCCTTGTAAATAAGTTTTTATAACTGATGACTGATTTAGGATAAACGTTAAATAAATAAAGATCGAGCTATTCTCAATTGCTCGCTTGATTTGAAAGTCGTATGATCAAAATTTACTCATAAACATGTACAATAGGTAGGGAGGGACAAACATTTATGGTGAATAAAACCACCACAAAGCGGTACAAAAATTATTGAAAAGCTGTGCAAAAAGCCGGTGTTAAAATCAAAACTCGACAAAATGCGGTAAATAAAAGCAGTAAATAAATTTGTTATTTTCTACGTCACTGTGTGTCATTTATGCATATTGTAAATTGTAGCCTAATGTAATAATTTATATTTAACAAGAACGTAATGGAAGACACTAATCTAGGCCTAGACTTAGGCTAGGTCTACGCCAAAATAGCTAGGCCTAACAGAACTGCCTAACTTGGCCAAGGCCTAAGCTACTGTTCCCGATTAAAAACTCTAGACTAGAGAATGATTTCGTGGTACAGGATTAGGAAATGAACTACAGTACTACATACCAACGAATGGCATACAAAAATGAAGTGTAGGCCTAGGCTAGGGGCTTGAGATGTGTAGGTTGGGGCCAAAGTTCTAAAATATTATCTCAGTGTTAAATTTCTTCGGTGCATTTTTTTGCAGACATAACTCGACTATGCCTACCTAAGGCCTAGATACAACCGAGGAATCATAAATGTCCAATCCTGTGTTGTTGTTTCCTGAAGATGGCCTAAGGCCTAGGCCCTAAACCTGCTCCATACTAGGCCTAGGGTCCAGTCGTACTTGAATTGCTTAGGTCTATGTTTAGGGCAAATTTAGTCAAATCAACGATTTTCTTACGGTTAACTTAACATTAAACAGCTTTAACTCAATGCCTCAGACATCACAAATTCAGGTAGGCCCAGGCAGCCACTCTTTTGCTCTTTTGTTGTGCTGGAAACACAACACATCTTATGCAAGAAACAATGTGTAGGTCTATTGAAATCAAACAAATAACATATTAGGGCCTATCTTTATTTATTTACACGCGCGAGAGATAAAACATCAATTATTTTCGGCAGTTCGCGATCACAGGATGACAGCAATTTAGGCCACAAAGCATCACAATTCTGCTGGTAGCATATGGCTGGTAGTGGTATGAACTACTATCAACCGAAAAATCGATAAGTCGAACTTTTGGCGAAATAATCGATTGCACAGTCAGCCATCTTGATGATGATCGAAACTCAAAATCTAGCCGGATTTTTAAATAATTCTGCACTTTTTGTGATTCGAACACCAAACATTGGAAAAAAACATCACAAAAAGTTGTGAAATCGCGGGAATAACGGGAATAATCATTAAAAATCTCGGAAAACAGTTAAAATGGTAAAAAGTTGTGTACAATATTTAATAGCCCAAACTTCCATTAAACAACATGTAGGTATTGGAAAAAAAGCATTATTTCAATATTTGTAGAATTTTGTGAAAACACGCGTCGCGAAAATATCATGTCCCTAATTATTAGGTAGATCTATATTTTGAATTTCATGTTGCTTGATCTGATGTGTGCTAGAAAAATAGGATTACACAATTCAATGTAATTGTCTGTAACATATGTTTGCAATCCTAAATAAAATATCTAAATATCTATTTTTAAAAAAAAGTTTAAACTCTGATATTATCGACTTTATCGCTGCCTCAGCACATTCACAATGACACAGGTGCCGGGTCGGCACTATCCGTATTACTACTAGACCATAGGCTACTATATTCGGGCCAATATGGCACGTATTATTTATAAAAT
Organism: Sweltsa coloradensis; assembly: GCA_024449915.1. Taxonomy (NCBI): domain Eukaryota; kingdom Metazoa; phylum Arthropoda; class Insecta; order Plecoptera; family Chloroperlidae; genus Sweltsa; species Sweltsa coloradensis. Next base: position 92,766 of record JAMZAV010002461.1, read on the forward strand.
AGTAGTTTGATTAATAATCGCATGCAAACCAGCTTTTCGATTCAGACATCTGCAAACTAGGGTGAGACTTACAATCGAGTAAATACAGTAATGTCACCCTCACCCTTTAACATCCTCTATCTCCTATATCTACTGGTAGTCGGAAGTTATAGAACTCATACAGAAAATGTACAATCTAAACACAAAAAAAAAACAAGAAGTCTAGCAATAAGAGTGAACAAATGGACAGGTATGTAACTTACTTTCTCTTGCTCCCATGGCTTCGACTGCCGCTGTCATCTCGACTTCGTTTCTTGTCCTTAGATGGAGACGAGTGTTTACTGCTACTGTGCTTGTCACGGCTCTTAGATGGGCTATGCTTGTCACTCTTCTTGGGGCTCTTGGATGAGCTGCTGCAACAATTTAAAGATACTTAGGCAGGCCTAATAAACATGTGAATGATTAGGTAAGCTGTTGGCACCATATCTCTTCATGTATTAACATGATCCAGCCTTTTGGCATTCCTTTCAAACACATATACTTAATAAACAGGTGAAGTATTAGGTACGCCTAACCGTTTCTGTATAAATACAATTTTTCTTCTTCTTGGGAATAGATTTTTAGGTCACAATGATCGATTCTAACTTTTTGAAATCAATGTCATCCCTACTTAGTGGGTCCGTTTTTTTTCCATAACATTTTTGTCAACTTTTGTTAAATTGTGATAAATGCCAAATTTGTATTTTTTAAAACGATATTTGTATGGATGTGCGGGTAGTGGTTTTGAACTCGGGTCGGGCTCGGGTCGGGTAATTGAAAGTACCCTCGGGCTCGGGTAATTGAAGTACCCTCGGGCTCGGGTCGGGCTCGGGTAGTGAAATTTTTTTTTATTTGTGAATTCATAAAAAAAAAAAAAATACAAAACAGTTTTGCATTGGTTGCAGGTAGCCACTCTGGGCTGTATTGACACAAAGAACATCCAAATCGGCGTCTTATGAACTTTTGCTTGAGTATGCCTAGGCCTAGGCCTAGTACAGTGAAACCCCGCTATTATCGTTTTCCTGCATCAATCGTTCGTTATTCTCGGAAATAATATCGTAACGATCGTTTTCTAATATTTCCGATACGAAAACCCCAAGAAAAACCGATGCGATCGCGTATTTTTCTCTTCCGGCCGACGAAATCATCATCATGCGTTTGTACCAGCCATGCATCTGACGAAATCGCGCGTTTGCACCAGCCTTTCGGTCTGACTCCGCCCAACGCTCTGCTGCGCGCAACGATGCGCACTAGATCGGACTTGTTCTAGGCCTGCCGCCTAGGCATTAGACGATGTTTATTAGCGTTGTTTCTTTTTCACCATTCGCCTACGTACGTAATATTCAACTTGCTTTATGCCGTTATTAGCGTTGAATAACCAGAAGACGAGTAATGACGGTCAGTAGGGCCTATTACTTTAGCGGGGACAGCGCCGGAAGAGCCAAGGACACAGCATCATAGCATAGCCGCGCCCACGTCGTAACGATTGGTCCGCTCCCACGTCAGCTGTTAGTATGGCGTCTGAGCGGGAGGTTTAAAAGGAGCAGATTGGCGTGTTTCTTTATTACTTCTACCCGACCCGACTTTTTCGGGTAGGAATTGACGGCCCGACCCGAGGTCGGGTAATTTTACCCGCACATCCCTAGATATTTTTTTGTTTTTATCACCATTTTCCATTACTTCTACAGATAGGGAGCGCAGCACATTCTTCTTAAAGGTCGATAGAACAGTCCTATTTCCGTCCACAGCTCGGGCACAGAGATGGAAGGAGATCATAGTATGAGACCTACATGCAAGAGAGAGCTGGGAAAATGTGGAAGATTGACGAAGGATAGAAAGAAGTGGAAAAATTTGTTTGTGAACCCAAGCTGACCCGCCGGAAGCGGGAACGGTGATTGATGGGTGATGATTAGGGGGGTGCGAGTAGCACATTTTGAATTCGAGTCGAGTCGAGTATTCATTTCAAAATTTAATTTTTTATTTAGTAGGTCCACTTGGAACACAATGATTTTTCTGTTGTAAACATAAAAAATACATCATTGTACTTGTACTAGGGTATTGAGGCCTTCCTGCCCTTTGTGCTGGTCAATTTACAAAAAAAATTATAATTTATACAGTATGTTATCTATAGTTCCTGGCCCCATAACAATACTGCTGCGATGTTTTACTCCGAAAAAAAAATCCTCAAAATTCGCACTCGCATTATAATATTCGCGCCTCGCGGTCTAGGCATCTTCAATGCTATTTCAGCACATTTGAATATTCCGCGCCCTTGAATGGAACCAGATCCAGCAGAGACGATAAAGAAGTTTCCTAACCTTTTTTATCGACTCTAGTTCTAGCGATGGCCGACGGAGCGCGCCACACGTGTTCTCGGCGAGTCACAGTCACTGACTGGCGTCAGAAGAAATGCAAGAAACATAAAACATGTCAAACTACGCAAACTACGATTTTAAAATACGTAAAAAGTGCATTAATGGAATGTTCACCGGCATTCTTTCTTCTCGATAGTTGATCTGAAATATTAGTGATATAGACGCAACAAAACCAATACTAAAGGATATTTGTTTTCGACGCCGTGTCCTATTCCCGGTTCCCGCATCCAAGTCTCCGTTGTTGTTTATCGTAATAATTTTGAAAGCACGCAGTCTCTATAGGGCCAAGGCCTACTTTTTGCCGTCACAGTACACACGTAGTAGGCCTAGGTTGTAATAAGCCTAGGCCCAGGTCTCTGTACGTAGGCCTAGCCCTGCTGTGATGATGGGTTCTTTTCAGTTTTCATAGGATTTCATATGTTTAAAACTCGACTCGAAAACTTCGAGCTTAAAACCAAACTCGACTCGATGTCGAGTATAAAAACAAACTTGAAAAAACTCACAATTTCGAGTACTCGCACACCCCTAGTGATGATAGGTTCATAGCAGTGGTCCTTTGTTCACAGCTTTTTTATTTCTTGGGCCAAGGCCTACATCTCCCAGAATTTATGAAACTACTTACCTTTGTTGTAGATCGTGTTTGGATTTAGATGAATGTTTGCTCAAACTAGGTCTACTTGAACCCGGTTTGGTGTGCGGTAATCTAAATGCAGCATGATAATAAACAATGACCATTTCAAGGAGCAATGACAACAAGGTACAATGATTGAATAATTAATGATTACTAAACATCACAAAACATTAATGACAAATAATTAATACAATTCAAATGGTGCAAATGCAACTCAAATGGCAAGTGTAAATAATAAAAAGAAAATAAATATCACATTCATATGTCATATTCCACTGGACTGCGCTGGATCCCTATTCTATCAACTGGGTTGGATTAATATGTGTCCCTACAGTAATCGAAACTGACATGGTCGAAAGCGATGTGATATTTTTAGAAGTCCGTGAAAATGGTTTAATTAATAAAACCGAAATAATGCCGCTAAATGGTAATAAAACCATATAACACCGCCAAATAGTTATAACACCAAATTAACCGTTATTCTGCGAAATAAAACCATATTTTACTATTTCCTTTCACAAAATCAACATTATCTATACTATTTACAAACTGTCAATCTTTACTTGCTGACAATTTGAGTGTTTCTTACTTAAATTCATGTTGAGACGAAAACAATGCACATAAATTATTGATTTTAAAACAAAAAACTACAGAAACAATCCTTTGGTGTTATCTGTGCGCTAAAAACAATGGTGTGCATATTGGAATTCCCTTTGCATATTAAAAATATTATTTATTTATCACCGTTTTGTCATGCGAGAAATGCAAAAATAAAATAAAAACATATAACACCACTTTTTACATTTTTAAAAACGAAATTTAGGAAAAAATAAAACCATTTACACGGACCTCTACTTATTTTCCGTTTGTTGGAATAAGTTTCTGTTAGATTAGAGAATATGTTGTTGTGTTGTTGTAGGTACTACTAAGTACTAACGTGGTCTGTCCGAGATTAACATGTAGAGCAATGAGCAGAGGAATAGGAAAACTGGAAGCAGAGCATTATTTCGCGTTACAGGAGTGGATAAATTGTTGAATAATATTAAACAGAGTGGTAAACTTGGCACTGGTAGGTTGGTGTATACAGAGTCCACAAAGAAGCTGCTCTAAGCCTCAACAATTCTTTCTGCAATTGCTCAACTAAAATTGATGAACTGAATCTTTTAAAAGTTCCTTTTTAAAAGGAACATCCCCAAGTATGGTGGCGCGCTCCGTCGGTTTTGGCAACAACTCGAGAGAGCGGGCGGCAGGATATTCAAACTGATGAAATGGCATTGGAAATGCACAGGCTGCAAAATATAACATAATAAGAGTGCAAATTTGGAAGGTATTTTTTTTTGTGTGTGGGGGGGGGGGAGGGGACCAAAAACCCACTTTAAACAGTATTTCATCTCAGAAAAATGGTAGCCTAGATATTATTTTGATTTAACCTTTAGTTGTTTACATTCCTTTAGCATAGTTGTCAATCTAATGTTTTTAGATCTCAATTTATAGTGAAAAAAGTGGTATCGTTCCATCTCTATTCCACAGGTTTCCCCAATACAAAAACAGCTCACACAAAATTGTTATCTCGCCAACACAATACAAAACAAGTCAAAACCATTGTTGTAAATTATCTTACCTGTGTTTATCGTTTGACTTGCTTCTATGGCTGTCCTTATGGTTTGAAGAACTACTGGCTTTTGATGATTTGTGTTTTGATGAGTGTCTGTAAACAAAATAATCTAAATCAATTTAATTTCTCAATTTGTCAGTCATATATATAATACTTAAGTAGGGGTGTGAAAAAGTGGTGTTATCACTTGAGCATTAGATGATGATTTCAAATTATTTTATCCAAAGATGCACACGATAAATATTAAATACAATCAAAAATCAATAGTATTGAATAAAATGTTGATAATCAATAATCATGTCATTCTCTCATTGGATGAGCAAACCCCCCCCCCCCCACCAAAAAAATTAGCTCGAGTATTTTTTTTGTTTGTGTTTTTGTCTGTTTGTTCGCGCTCTACCGGGCAAACTGAATAATATGCAATCTGATTAAAAATTGGAGGGGACCTTCAAAATCTCTGAACTTAGACCTGCCACGTTTTTAGGTACAATCGAAGAAATATTTCTCGTGAATATCGTACATTTCCGATATTTTCAGATTTTTAATACATTATTTTTTTTAGGTATTCAGCTCGCGACCGGGCAAACGGCTACTCCGACCTTGATGAAACTTTATGGAAACATTTGAAAACACTAGATTTACCGATTTAGATGTTTTATATTTTAGTGACTGATAATCAAAGAAATATTTCTCATAGAAATCGTGCTTTTCCAATTTTTTTCGTGATTTTTAATATATTTTTGTGATTCTTAACCAATTCTGACCAAACGGGTGGGGCTACAACGTTCATATTTTACATGGACAATGGACATTAAGGTAATGGTGATGTAGTGAGTGCCTTTTGAAATAATAAGTTTTAGAAGTTAGCCAGAATTCATACTAAATAAAGGTATTAATTAGGGATGTGCGGGTAGTGGTTTTTGAACTCGGGTCGGGCTCGGGTCGGGTAATTGAAAGTACCCTCGGGCTCGGGTAATTGAAGTACCCTCGGGTCGGGCTCGGGTAGTGAATTTATTTTTTATATGTGAATTCATTTTTAGAAAAAAATTTCCTACAAAACAGTTTTGCATTGGTTGCAGGTAGCCACTCTGGGCTGTGTTGACACAAAGTACTTCCAAATCGGCGTCTTATGAACTTTTGCTTGAGTAGGCCTAGGCCTAGTACAGTGAAACCCCGCTATTATCGTTTTCCTGCATCAATCGTTCGTTATTCTCGGAAATAATATCGTAACAATCGTTTTCTAATTTTTCCGATACGAAAACCCCAAGAAAAACCGATGCGATCGCGTATTTTTCTCTTCCGGCCGACGAAATCATGCGTTTGTACCAGCATGCATCTGACGAAATAATTCGTTTGTACCAGCCATGCATCTGACGAAATCGCGCGTTTGCACCAGCCTTTCGGTCTGACTCCGCCCAACGCTCTGCTGCGCACAACGATGCGCACTAGATCGGACTTCTAGATGAATTGCAACTTTGTTCGACGATGTAATTAGCGTTGTTTCTTTTTCACCATTCTCCCACGTACGTAATATTCAACTTGCTTTATGCCGTTATTAGCGTTGAATAACCAGAAGACGAGTAATGACGGTCAGTAGGGCCTATTACTCCAGCGGGAACAGCGCCGGAAGAGCCAAGGACACAGCATCATAGCATAGCCGCGCCCACTTCGTAGCGATTGGTCCGCTCCGACGTCAGCTGTTCGTTTGGCGTGTGAGCGGGAGGTTTAAAAGGAGCAGATTGGCGTGTTTCTTTATTACTTCTACCCGACCCGACTTTTTCGGTAGGAATTGACGGCCCGACCCGAGGTCGGGTTATTTTACCTACCGAAAATTACCCGTTTTTTTCGGGTACCCGCACATCCCTAGTATTAATAATTTAATATAAGCATTTTACAGGTGTAATTAACAAGTAACTATAGAAACTTGACAACAATCACCTACAATGCGTACAAAAAGCATGTCTTTGTGCCTCAATAAATTTAACATTCTATCGTAATTGGTATTAAAATAGCAATACTAGAGGCCTACTTTATCCTTTATCAAAAATAATTTTGTAATGGAACTTGAAAAAGTAATGAGATCCCACTTAGGGCCTATACTAAAAACTAAGGCTGGACCCCGATTCTATAACTCCGACCAAACAGGATCCGTACGTTTTCAACGGCAATCATTCCAGTTGTTATTTATTTATTTATTTATTTATTAAGGACAACAAATAACAATACATAGTTACATTTTAAACAGTTTTCACCATGTAGTCCTTTTTCGGTTTACATACAAGTTCTTACTTAAGTATTTAACATAATATATTTTACAAAATAGTATATAGCCTCTAGTTACAGTATACAATACCTACTAATAATAAAATGCCATCCATCATGGCCATGTCAGTAATTTTTCATCACATTGTCTCTCATATTAATACGTAGGCCTACATAGGCCCACTGCCAAAATCCAATGATACAGTACTTAAAATTATTATTATTGGGATGTCGAAAGGAATGCAATATTTTTCATTAGCCAAAATTTGTTTATGTTTGATTAGTAAAAATGGTGGATGATAAGCCTTGTCCTACACGTAAACACAACCAGATTATTAACTTTCTCAAACGAATAACAATAGTATGCTCAAAGAAAACCTACCTTTAGTAAGGGCCTACCCTTAAAAGTCCCGTACGTTCCCTTTTTTCATGAAATTATACCATTTAAAACCAATTTCTCCCCGATTGGAAATAATACACACTCTATGTCATTTCGAAGATTTGACAACTGACTGCGAATCATTTGTTCACATTTGGCCGTACACTGCCATCTAAATCATACCTTTCGACCTCGACCAATAACAACCGGATCGATTACCGTTGCTCCGAGTCGATTACCGTTGCCAAATTGAATTCGTAGAGTTACTGAATAGAAGCCCAGGGCATCGATATTAAATAGCAACATCGACATCGAAGTCTAAATAATCGATGTCACATTGCGATGTTGAAAAATTTTCAACATCGACATCAAAATTGAATTAATTGATTTATTTTTTTTTTAATTAAAAATTGTAACGTTACAGCCCTACCCCTTGTATTTTTATATTTTTCACTGTTTAAATCTATCTATGTATTTCATATCATGTGGAACTTTCAGTATTTTCAAGGCCTTAAGTCATATTTTTCTAACTTGTTCAAGCCAGTGTGAATCTGCATCTAGGCATGCAAAGGCCAACCTTAGGGTTGAAGGTGTGGAATGTGAAGTTGTGGAGCCGAGGCTCATGTTTTTGGTTTCGGGTTTACCAGAGTGGCCTAGAAGTGACGTCACCCCATGTTAAATACGGAACGTCCTGGAAAAGTGCGTTGGCTTCAACCTTCGACGGCCGCGAGCAAGGGTTGTGGAATGCGGCAAGCATAAATGGCAACGTCGGTGACAAAAACCAACGGAAGTGTGTATTTTTGCGAAGTTTGTAGTCGACGAATCGCGAAACCCCCAAAACGACCCCCCGGGAAGTTTGAACCAAGAAGACTGACCAATGGCAGTGTCCGGAGGGGGAAAAAAAAAAAACGTGACCGGATGGCGAGGCCAAGCAAAAAACCCCGACGAGGCGAGGCTGGCAGGGGGCAACCACCTCGACCCACAGTGGGTCAACGCTTTGGAACCGGACGGTTGAGTCCGAGGGGCACGTGTAGTGCCAGCGTGGTGACCTGCCCTGCGAGCGCCATCATGGTCGTGGAGCCTCCGTCTATCACGGAGTGGCCGACAAGGGCTAGGGATTTGGGGTCTTTTTCTACCTCTTTTTATTATTTTAATTGAAACTTATTCGACGAATCCGACGCGTTTTGGTGTACCCTATGAAAAGGGGGAACCGACAACAGTACGTCTAGCAATGACGACCCGGCGAGTGCACGGTAATTTCTAAACCACTAAGAGTTGCGGGGAGCATGCGCTCACATCAAGTTTATATTTTCCTGTCTTCGGATTGGCTTTGCGGTGTCGAGATAGGGTGCACGTGTTTGTGCCAATAAAGTATAGACCACGTGGTGAGTAACCACCACGATGCTAAAACCAAGGGCATCTCTCCCTCTACGAGAACATCTGGGGCTGTGTAAGCTAAATTAAACATTCTGGGCGAGTAGCCGAGAAGGAAGCAGTCGGACGCCAGGTCCGGGTCCCACTGGACCCCTTTCCCCCGTAGGCTAGGCCTACCTACGCGCAGGAGAGCGTCACCGCTTGCAGCCGCATCTTTTCCCCCCCCCCTCTTCACTAAAGACCAAGGAACAGGATCGACTTTGTAGTGAGACAGAGAGGACTTGGATGAGTAGAGTTTTTGGTGTTTACTTGTTCTTATTGTAACCCTGGTATCTCATGTATGTTTTTTTCTTTTGCCTAAATTCCGGTCCGATCATTAACTTCACATAAAACCTAACTTCATTGTTGTAATTTAAATTCCATTGTTTTGAGCCAGTAAAGCCCACTAAAAGTACCACAGTTTTTCACTTCATAGTGCATGTTTGCCCCCTGCTTTCCTCAACTCATAGCGTAGTTTTTTGCTAGGGCCCTCAGCCCACCCCAAACGCCGCTTCTCGGGTGGTTGACCTACTTTAGCAGCAGTGCCTGGGGCCCCTGAACGAGCTTGGAGCGGACCAGCGACGGCGCGGCTCACCACTTGCGTGCCTGATAAGGTGGGTTCTCTACCCCCAGTGGGTAGTGTACTGGCCCGTGCTAGGTTGCACTGTCGGTACACTCTGGTGTTGTTGTGTTTTTGGTTTTTGTGTTACGTTGTTGTGTTTTCGATTTGTTTTCTGTGTCTCTCGGTTTTGGTAGTCTCAGCTCTCCGCGAGCTAAGCTTGGGGGCAAGTTAGCGAGTCCAGTTAGGGTTAGGACGGGTGACCTTCCGCCTACACCACCCCCGACCTAAAGTGACTCCAATTGGTGGGTCACGAGTGAATCACACTCTGGCGCTGGTCGGGTCCTCCGGGCAAGGTGGTGTCGGTAAAAGGTTGCGACGTGACTTCATAGGCAGGTTAGGCCACGTAGGGCTTAAAGGGGTAGAGCCTAGGAGCGTGAAGTCACAAAGTGGCGCCCCAACGACGGGCACGATTCACCACGAACCGAGACGTAGGACGTAGCACGTTGGTCGCGAAGCCACAAAGTGGCGCCAAGAACGTGCGGGGCTCGAGTTGTCACCACGTCCCGAGGTGTACGGATTAGGTTGTTGGGACCACTTTGGACGTGAAGTCACAAAGTGGCTCCCAAGCCGTGGGGCACGAGGTAGGACCTGCCCATCGTCACCACGACCCGAGACGTACAAGTCAAGTCAGTAGAGCCGAACGGTGGGCTCGAGTTATCACCACGTCCCGAGGTGTACAGATTAGGCATGGATAGTCACCACGACGCGAGAGTAGATCAAGTAGGCCGCGAATCGAGTTGTTCATCAGCGGACAAGATGGCGGACAGCCGCAAATCGAGGTGTAGCAACAATGTAGAGGTACCGGCCATGTTCGTAGAACCAGGAGTGGTGTATGTACGCGAAACCGAGCAGGGCGAACAGGAAGTGCTACGGGACTGTTCCTTCAATGGCGAATCGGGCGCAGAAACCGGAGAGTTGACGACCACGGTGGAGTCTGAGAACGAGAGCATGGAGACCGAGCCTGGGGCGTGTCTAGAGGGCACCGAGTACGTCACGAGGCGCGAACTACAAGAGTGACTTGGGGTGCGCGGAGCAGACGACATGCTACAAGAGTGACTTGGCGGGCTTTTTCGCGATGCTGGAAGCAAGTTGGAAGCGGGAGAGCGAAGCGCGAGAAAGAAGGTACGCGAAAGCAGACGCGGAGCGCGAGGCGCGTTGGACAGAGAGAGACAGGCAGTGGACAGGTTACGAGCGCGAGCGGAAAGAGAGACAGGCTCGGACCGATGAGGAAATGGGAGCTGCAGCCAAGAGAGCGCAAGACAATCTGTTGACACGGACGGCCGTCCTCGATAAAAAGATTAGCCAGGTGGCACAATCGGTGACCGAAGTAGGAGAAACTGTCAAAGCCGAGCTAGAGGCAATCAACGCCACGATCGTGGACAAGGTAGAAGTGAGCGTGCAAGACGCCACCACCGAAACGCGCGACGCCGTAGCAAGCCTAAGTGGAAAACGTCGTGATGTTGACGGAGAAAGCTGGCAACGATGCGCAGCCAGGTCGCGGAGAGCGCGAGAGAGCGCAGCGCGAGAGAGGAGAGCGCGAGAGAGAATAGCGCGAGAGAGCGTAGCGAGGAGAGAAAGAGAGAGGCGCGCGTCGCGACGGTACCGAACGAACGGTGGACCGATAAGAGAGTCGAGAGCGATCGGGGTAATCGAGATGTCCAGGAAGTGCTTATCGAAGCGAGGCGTAGCAAGACGTATGGGTACGGTATGCGCCGAATCAAAGAAAGCACCTGGAGGGATTGGTACCCGACCACAAGAAGTGTGGCGAGTGTACACCGCATAACAACTTCAAAGTTGTTCATGTTTGGACCGGAAGCAGGGGCCGTGTCGGCACAGCTGGACCCGAGCGCCACTGAAGGTTGGCTAATGACCGTAGTGTTGGAAAGAAGACACGTAGCTGTGTGGGTGACAGGCCGCACTAAAACACTGGACAGTGGTGGAGGTACCCAAAAACCCGGGTGAGAACGGAAAATTTAATGATTTTCACAAGAAGACGAGAGTGAAAAAAATGTGCATTTCCGACTCACTGCCCCGCGTCAAAGAGACTCATGAAGAATCGCGGAAACAAAAATCGCCAGACGATAGACAGAAAAACCACCCGACTGTTAGCCAAGAGAGCTCGAGGGTAGGAAACCGGATCTATGTCAAAAAAAGCCTAAGTGCCACTAGATCGCGGAATAGGGTTAGTTGGCTAGTTTAGTAGTTGCGTCGGCGCGTCTCCGAGCAGGGAAGACTGGGGGTAGTCCCCTCCCCCACACCCGGAACACAAGCGAGAGATAGCTTGGAGGGTAGACCCGGACCTAGCGTCAAGAAGGCTTAAGTGCTCACCTAGGATCACGGAGGAAGTAAATTGTTTTATAAATGTGCATTATCTTAGAATAGATATGTAAAGTGACCCTTATCCCGGGAGTGCCATAGCTGGTGTAAAATGCCTTTGAGCTGACCAAGGGGGCACGGTACCGTAAGGGTTGAGTAACGTTAAGTACGTACGGCGAGTTGTAAAACGTGCTGGAAGCAACTTTTCCAGGTCACCCACGTACAAGCAAAAACCAGCTGCACGGGTTGTCAGGTGGCACCCACGGCGATAAAGTGGCAAGGGGATGAAAGAGGAAAACCCAACGCGACCTAGGTGGCACTTTACTGGGGGACGCTCAAAAGGGACAATGTTGCGTGTACAAAGTAACACCCAAGGCAAGGTGAAGGGGGTATACAATGTAGTGAACCTCAAGAAGTATGTACAGAAGTCCGACGCGCAGTGAGCGTTCGTTGTACAGAATAGCGTAGTGCAGTGAGAAGAGTAGGGCGTGAGTTGACAGGAGGATCGAACCCCGGCCCCGCGACGTCAAGTCTGTGCTGACGCATCGCGAGAGGAGAGCGGCTGGGGAGAGAGACAGCCAAGCCGAACGGGTAGAGCGAGAGCGACGCTGGAGAGCAGTCACCAAAGTACGAGCCTTCGCTGCGGCGATGAGTCAGGCAGCCGATCGACGAGAAGAGTAAAACCAGCGGCGGGTCCCCTGACCGGAGTTGCTGAACTGGCAACGCAGCGCACACGCACCCCTAGGAGCGAAGAAGGGTTTGCTCGACGCGAGACACACGAAGTAGACGTGGGAGGACTTGGGACTACGCCTGCGAGGCAAAAAGCAGTTTGTCACCAGTCAAGGGACGGGACAAGACCCGGAGGTAGCTACGGTACATTGAGTGGAAGCCGGGACCACCGTGGACTTAGGGGTCATTGGGTCACTTGTGCGTGTAGAACAGTCCCCCACCAGGCGGTTTCCTGGGTGGCTGGATGTTGTGAGAGGAGAGAAGAGACAAGAGTGGACGCCTTTTAGCCGAGTCCAGCGCTGAGTCGCTGAGCCGTGCCTTGATGTGTTGAGAGTCCTGTGTTGGACCGTGGAGTACGTAGCGTGTTGTTGTTGTTTGGGGCTTACCACCCCGCCCGCCCGCGTTAGTTTTTGGGTTATCGTGTTAGACAAGTTTAGTTCCCACGCGTGTAAGTGTTGTTTTTTTTTTGGTGTGTAGTCAAGTAAAACGTCCTTGAGTTTGAGAACTCTTTTGGTGGGGTGTACCGAAGTTTTATTGCGCTTGGTCGACCTTTTTAAGTAGTTTCGGTCAACCAACGGGTTGACGGAGTGGTGGCTTGTGTTTTGTTTGTGCCTGTGGGCGTTTCTCGAGTGGACCGTGTCCCTCGATTGAGTAACAGTCAGTAGTTACGCGGTAGTTTTGGTGTCCCTGGGACAGTGGTTTGTTCTTGTGTTTGTTCAGCGAGCTTGTTTTTCTAAATGTAATTGTAATTAGCCTGCTTTGGGGTGTAGGCTCAGAGTAGCCTTTTTAAAGTCCATCTGCGGCAACCTAAATGTAATTGTAATTAATTGAGAGTTAAGTAGGCGCAGCGCGCGTCGTGTACGTTTGGTTAGTAGTCCGTCTAGTGCGACGTGAGTGTTTCGTGTACTTCCTACGTGGAATGCGTGTAGTTTGGTGAACAGCGTTCACGTGCGTAGAAGCAGTAACTAGCTGCGTACGATCGCAGAACGTTTTGTGAAGAAGACAGCGTCCGGGACTCGATCGCGAGGCGGGAGTGGAAATCGGCCGTTCCACGACCCGTACGAGCTAGGTTCAGTCCGGTCCGGCTGAGGAGTGGGCGTAGCGCCTAGAGAGAGAGAGGGCGAGCGTACGACCAGGGTGTACTGACAGGGAGGCGTGGCACGTCAGGCGTGCTAGTGGACGTCAGCTGTCGCTGGAGCGCACCGGCTGGTGAAGGGGCGTTGGCGCTCGGCCTTCCGCACTACTTGGAGTAGACGGAGAGGCGTAGCGGAGCAGGTGACCCGGGGTCTCCTTGAGACACCTGGAACGACTAGAGGTTTGTTGCACCTAGCGTCCTGGGGGGTGGTTGGACCCTGATTTTGGTGTTAGTGTAACCTATAGGGTTTCTTGTTTACTTTTGTGTGTTTGTGTAGTCAAACAATCTCTAGTTTTAAAGTCATTGTGAAGTTCCCCTGAGGAACAGTAGAATCTCCCTAAGATTTTGATTTGCTGAGTTGCGACAAGTTGCCGATTGTGTGACGCACTCAGAAGCTGTGTGCACTGGGATTTGTGAAAAATGTCTAAATTATGCCAGGCATGTGCCGGCATGATTTTTGTGTGTGTTAACTACATGTCAACTTGAGGTCACTGGGTGAGGTCAAGGTGTCTGGAGTTAGGGGGGGGGCACTGTAACGTTACAGCCCTACCCCTTGTATTTTTTATATTTTTCACTGTTTAAATCTATCTATGTATTTCATATTTATGTGGAACTTTCAGTATTTTCAAGGCCTTAAGTCATTTTTTCTAACTTGTTCAAGCCAGTGTGAATCTGCATCTAGGCAGCAAAGGCCAACCTTAGGGTTGAAGGGGTGGAATGTGAAGTTGTGGAGCCGAGGCTCAAAGTTTTTGGTTCGGGTTTACCAGAGTGGCCTAGAAAGTGACGTCACCCCATGTTAATACGGAACGTCCTGGAAAAGTGCGTTGGCTTCAACCTTCGACGGCCGCGAGCAAGGGTTGTGGAATGCGGCAAGCATAAATGGCAACGGGCGGTGACTAAAACCAACGGAAGTGTGTATTTTTGCGAAGTTTGTAGTCGACGAATCGGAACCCGAACGACCCGCGGAAGTTTGAAAACCCAAAAAGACTGACCAATGGCAGTGTCCGGAAAAGACACACGTGACCGGATTGGCGAGGCCAAGCAGAAACCCCGGACGAGGCGAGGCTGGCAGGAGCAACCACCTCGATCACAGTGGGTTTACGCTTTGGAACCGGACGGTTGAGTCCGAGGGTGCACGTGTAGTGCAGCGTGGGTGACCTGCCCTGCGAGCCCATCATGGTCGTGGAGCCTCCGTCTATCACGGAGTGGCCGACTAGGGCTAGGGAGTTGGTCTTTTTTTAACCTCTTTTATTATTTTTATTGAAAACTTATTCGGACGAATCCCACGCGTTTTTGGTGTACCCTATGTAAAGGGGAACCGACAACAGTACGTTTTAGCAATGACGAACCGGCGAGTGCACGGTAATTTTTAAACCACTACAGAGTTGCGGGAGCATGCGCTCACATCAAGTTTATAGTTCCTGTCTTCGGATTGGCTTTGGGGTGTCGAGATAGGGTGCACGTATTTGTGCCAATAAAGTATAAGACCACGTGGTGAGTAACCACCACGATGCTAGACCAAGGGCATCTCTCCCTCTACGAGAACATCTGGGGCTGTGGTAAGCTAAATTAAACATTCTGGGCGAGTAGCCGAGAAGGAAGCAGTCGGACGCCAGGTCCGCGTCCGCCACTGGACGCCTTCCCCGTAGGCTAGGCCTACCTACGCGCAGGAGAGCGTCACCGCTTGCAGCCGCATCTTTCCCCCCCCCCCTCTTCACTCAAGACCAAGGAACAGGATCGGACTTTGTAGTGAGACAGAGAGGACTTGGATGAGTAGAGCTTTTGGGGTTTACTTGTATCTTTATTGTAACCCTGGTATCTCATGTATGTATTTTTCTTTTGCCTAAATTTTGGATCCGGGTCATTAACTTCACATGAACCTACTTCATGTTGTAATTTAAATTCTTGTTTTGAGCCAGTAAAGCCCACTAAAAGTAAAAGTTTTTCACTTCATAGTGCATGTTTTTCCCCTGCTTTCCTCAACTCATAGCGTAGTTTTTTTCTAGGGCCCTCAGCCCACACCACGCCGCTTCTCGGGTGGTTGACCTACTTTCAGCAGCAGTGCCTGGGGCCCCTGAACGAGCTTGGAGCGGACCAGCGACGGCGCGGCTCACCACTTGCGTGCCTGATAAGGTGGGTTCTCACCCCCCGTGGTAGTGTACTGGACCGTGCTAGGTTGCACTGTCGGTTTCACTCTGGTTGTTGTGTTTTTGGTTTTTGTGTTACGTTGTTGTGTTTTTGATTTTTTTCTGTGTCTCTCGGGTTTTGGTAGTCTCAGCTCTCCGCGAGGGTAAGCTTAGGGCAAGTTAGCGAGTCAGTTAGGGTTAGGACGGGTGACCTTCGCCTACACCACCCCCGACCTAAAGTGACTCCAATTGGTGGGTCACGAGTGAATCACACTCTGGCGCTGGTCGGGTCCTCCGGGCAAGGTGGTGTCGGTAAAAGGTTGCGACGTGACTTCATAGGCAGGTTAGGCCACGTAGGGCTTAAAGGGGTAGAGCCTAGGAGCGTGAAGTCACAAACTTTTGTACGTCACATCGCGATGTTGAAAATTTTTCGACATCGACATCAAAATTGAATTAATTGATTTATTTTTTTAAATTAAACTTTTGTATCGATAATCGCGCCGAAAAAAGATTTTTTTTCTTCCAATTTTGATGACTTAAGTTAGGCCTATATTTGGCACACAATAGACTTTAAATGAAATACAATAAATTTGCATTTAGTTAGTGGCCAAAAAAGTTACCGTATTGTGCCGAATATAGGCCGACCCTGAATATAAGCCGACCCCCTAACTTTTCTTGTTAAAATATTTAAAAACACATGCAAAAGCATATGCAAATATTAGCTGGCAAGGGACTTTACTTAAAATAATGAAAAAAGGGTAGGCTTATATTCAGGACAATACGGTAAATTACACAATTTCGCCACATATTAACCTACATTTATTTTGGAAATTACATCACAATGCGATAGGTGATACACCCGACAGAATGGAGGCCTATATTCAAAAATATAATTGGACATCACTATTGAAAAGGCAAGAGGGAAGATACAAAAAAAAAATTTGACAGGCAATACCAACTAAACCATCTTGCCAGTTTCTTTTGACACAAAAACTGTGTCATCACCCCCTGTGTGCAAACCCTCGACAAATCCAGCGAAGTAAATCTCGCGAGGCGTAATATCCACTCGCAACGAGGTGCGCGGGCAAACGGGGTCTGGGGCGAAGCCCCAAGCCGCCGGAGGCAAATCCGCCCAAAGGCGGAAATTTTTTTTGGGTCTGTGTTAATTTGGTGGCCTAAAACGCGATTTTGAGGCGACATCTAACCTTAAAAAAACTATTAAAAGAAAGCAAACACTGCATTATTAACTCCTTACGTCACGTAATAGGAGTTCGATCCTCAGTCAATGTGAAGTAGGCCTAGGCCTAGGACCGCGGCACAATGCGAGTTCAAATAGGCCTAGGCCTACCAACCTGCTGGATTTACGTCTATGTTTTCATGAAGATGGGCAAGGTCACTGATTTTATAATTATAATAAACACTACTTTCGTTTATTATGATTCATAAAACTAAATCCAAGATTGCGGAAGGCCTAGACCCCATTGTGATTTCAACCTAGCAGCTGACGTTTGCAAGTCTGCGAGATGCTCGGCAAGTTTCACGATTTCATTATTACACTTTTTATCAGGAGGATGTTGCACGGGATTTAGGGCTGTCGGTGGATTCTCATATTTCTCTCCAATAACGTCAGATGAAGTTAAAAACATTTCGTCGTTCGCGTCGATTTTACGCCTAGTTTAGGCGTCTCGTTACGTGCGTTGTTGGGTAGCCTGGAACTTGACCTTGACGTAGCCTGGAACTTGACCTTGACTTTTTGATACTTCGTTTTTGGCGAGTGGTTGGTAACAGGCCATGCTGCGCATCAGGCTATGCGCGGTAGTTGTATTGCAGGCGCGGCGATTCAAATGCTAGATCGTAATAAAAGCGCGGTCGCACGATAAGTTATCTGCGAGTGTCAATTTGCCAACTCGCAAGCACCAAATTTTCACTCGCAAATTGCGAGCTTGCGAGTGGGATTGTCGAGGGTTGCCTGTGTGGACCATTATTATCTGTTGCCACGTCCAACTCTGCGTCTGGGTCGGCATTGAAGACAGGCCTCTCCATCTTCTTCTGTCCTGCCACCACATTCCAGTCTCCTCCTTGCTGTTCCACATCTTTTCCCACACTATTCTGCCATGTTTATGCCATTATAATGTTACAAATTAGACTTAATTAAAGAACCGAAATGATAACGTTTGTACCGACCTGTCCTTATCTCTGTCCGATGATTTTTTGCTGGGCGACGACTTGGAATGCTTCGAGGGTGAACGGTTGCTGAAAGAGGACGAGCCCGGCCGTTTACCCTTGCTTCCTCCCCCCTTCTTTGCGGAATTGGCAAAGTCATCCTGGTAGTTCAACGGTTCCTTGTCCGCCTCCGCCGCTTCACGTTCAAGGTCAGACCAGTCTTTGCCAGACTCCTCGGAGCTGCCCATATCCTCATCTGCAGACAAAACACCAAACGTTGTTGCTTGAGCGGAACTGCACTACAGGGGTAGAATAATGAAATGTTTCAGGATTTTTCTGGAATTGAATGGACGTTGTTTCATTTTCTTGGTATTACGTTATGGGCGTTATGCCTACATTGAATCATAAATAAAAATAAGTAAAAATAAAAAACATGGTCCAGGCAATTATATATTACATTGTATTTCACCTAGTTTTTAATTTTAATGTTTTGCGCGTCTTTTTTTACAAATGTATACCTGCCTAGCCTTATGGCTGGCTAGTGATGGGACAGTGTACCCCATTCAATTGGCCCGATGAGCTAGACCACCAATAGTGTCATTCATTCATGTGAGGCACTGGCTTGATTGCCTTCTTTCTATCTCGCACACAGGCACAACAGGTCTCTCTCACTGTCGATCTCGGGTCTGTGGCCTTTTTGACAAAGAGACAATTTTGACACACAAAACACATGACACACAGTCAAAGCTATTTATGGGATACAAAATTCAAAACTTGTCTTCATCAGTCATGGCTACGTAATAAAATTAACAAGATATACGTACACAAATTAAACCACACACAAACGCCTGGCACGGTTTATCTCGTGCAAACCGAGAGCCTGTCAATGGAACCCTAAGAAACGTTATGGGTAGAGGTAGTGAAAAATGGTGATAACGAAATTCGAGAATTTTTTTAAATATCCGTTTTATTGCCTAAAATGTAATATTGTTGACAAATTACATCATTTAGAGATGGAAAAAACACATTTTGAAAACGCGAATTTCGCGAAATCTCGTGTATATCGCGAAATAACTAACGAAATTGTATAAAATTGGTCAAAACGCGAATTAACTCGCGAAATTAAGCATTTTAGAGCTCAAAATGTGGGGGGATGGTGGAGGTGCCAGTCCAGAATTTTTGTGAATTTTGGTGGAGGTGCCGGTCCAGAGCGAACATTACGCGCACGGCGGGCGGTACATCGTTTCGTGACGTCACGGGCTCCACGGAAATAGACCGCCAAAATAATGACGCGTATCACGGACTCCGCCTCAATAGTCCACCAAAATAATGGTGCGTACAAATATTTATTTTTGCTTGGGAATAATTCTGAATAGATTTGTGGGTCACAATGATCGATTTTAACGAATTGGAATAAATGTCATCCCTACTTAAAAGGCTTAAAGGGATTTTTTTAAATTTTAATTTCATTTCATTTCATTTCATTTTTTTTTTTTTTTTTTTAGATATAGGCCTATGTTTTTGACCATTTAAATGAAATCGCGAAAAACGCGAAATTTGGGTTTTATAAAACGAAATTTGGATTTTTATATCACCATTTCTCATTATAGTCCGTGGAACAAGCTGCTAAAACTATAGGAACATTTCAAATCCGGAAACCAGCACCAAAATTTAGGAGCAGGTAAAAGACATATTTTAGAAAGTTATTTCCACGGGGGACACGCATGGTAGCAAATAATTCACCTGTCATGGCGTCCACAAGATGGCCGCCAAAATAATTCTTAAAATTGCTGTAACTCAAGAAGTAATCATTAGATTTGGATAAACTAGGTTTTGTTTTATTTGGTTTTTAGTGCTCTACAAAAATGTCATAAGAAATTTTACCGGAAATACAATAGTTTCAATTATATTTATATATTATTACAATGTATTGCAATTATAGCACTTTTTGGTGTATATATAATTTATTTATACGTAGAATTCGGTAGATTGTCATAAAATTTTCAGACTATACTAAAATAACGCCAATAAATCCAAAATTTAAAGTCCCGAAACGAAATTCTTGTAACTTTTTGATTAATTAATTAATTAAATTAAGCATTAATTAAATCCCAATTAAAAGTTTCTTATTCACTTACCAAAGTCCCGTAGTGTATCACACAACAACAATATGACCACAATGAACCAAAAAAATATTAGTTCCAAAAATTACTTCCAATCACTTTCCTATTAATTCAATTAATTCAATTAATTAAAAATAATGACAATAATCTCAATTAATTTTGTAAAATTAACCCAATTTAGTCGACCTTGGAATCATTTTAAAGCTAGTTTTAAGGCGAATAAATGTAATGAAAAAATTAATTAATTTAATTAATTAATCACCGAATTAATTACATTTTTAGTTAAATTATTCCACTTTTGACATATGTGTTGTTATGTATTTCCTAAACTCGAGCGATCGTCATAAAAATATACTACTTTACTGACATAATCCCAAAAAATCCGAATTGTCAGGTCCCGAAACAAAATTCCTATAACTTACTGATTAATAAAGAAATCAAGTGAAGAATGACTTATATCTCAATAATTGTTGTTGTCACTCAATTAACACATACAAAATGCCAACCGAAGTATAAAAAATAAACAATGAGAGTGTAATTTTAAAAATTTATAGTCCCAAAATTAAGTTCATGCTACTTTCCCGTTAATTGAATTAATAAATGAATTAAATTAATTGATATAATCACCATGTGTTGTGTAAAATTAACACAGCCACACTGGGAACCATTTGCATGCTTATTTTACAGGAAAATAATTTTGTGGGAAATTCAATTAACAGAAAATTAGCATGAACTTAATTTTGGGACTATTAATTTTTAAAATTACACTTGCATTGTTTATATTTGATACTTCTGTTGGCATTTTGTATGTGTTAATTGAGTGACAATAACAATTATTGAGATATAAGTAATTCTTCATTTAATTTATTAATTAATCGGTAAGTTATAGGAATTTTGTTTCGGGACATGACAATTCGGATTCATTGGCATTATGTCAGTAAAGTAGTATATTTTTATGACGATCGATTGAGTTTAAGGTATACATAACAATACATATGTCAAAAGTGGGATAATTTAACTAAAAATGTAATTAATTCGGTGATTAATTAATTAAATTAATTAATTATTTCATTACATTTATTCGCCTTAAAACTAGCTTTAAAATGATTCCAAGGTCGACTAAATTGGGTTAATTTTACAAAATAAATTTAGATTATTGTCATTATTTTTAATTAATTGCATTAATTGAATTAATAGGAAAGTGATTTGGGAAATTTAAATTTTTGGAACAAATATTTTTTGGTTCAATGTGGTCATATTGTTGTTGTGTGATACACTACGAGACTTTGGTAAGTGAATAAGAAACTTTTAATTGGGATTTAATTAATGCTTAATTTAATTAATTAATTAATCAAAAAGTTACAAGAATTTCGTTTCGGGACTTTAAATTTTGGATTTATTGGCGTTATTTTAGTATAGTCTGAAAATTTTATGACAATCTACCGAATTCTACGTATAAATAATTATATATACACCAAAAAGTGCTATAATTGCAATACATTGTAATAATATATAAATATAATTACAACTATTGTATTTACGGTAAAATTTCTACTGACATTTTTGTAGAGCATTAAAAACCGAATAAAACAAAACCTAGTTTATCCAAATCTGATGATTACTTCTTGAGTTACAGCAATTTTAAGAATTATTTTGGCGGCCATCTTGTGGACGCCATGACAGGTGACTTATTTGCTACCATGCGTGTCCCCCGTGAAAATAACATTCTAAAATACGTCTTTTACCTGCTCCTAAATTTTGGTGCTGGTTTCCGGATTTGAAATGTTTTTACGCTTGTTCCACGGACTATTACCTCTAGTTATGGGTCAGGCTTGGACTTGCTGTAAGGCCGAGCTTTTGACACACGAAGTGCCGAACTCGCAGCGAGCAGCAGTTGACCACGTGCACACTACACAACGTTGGGGAGTCACGACCTTGAAACATCTGTCGCTGTAAGGGTGGGGGATTCCGTCATAAAGAGTTAAGAGCGGTGTAGGGTTTTAATTACTTGTACATTAGGCCTAGTAGGGGGTAGCTAACTTCAGGGTAACGGAAAGCACGAGCTTTTTTACTTGACTGCTCGTTGAGTGGAAGCGAGACAACGCGTTGTCACTACGGTATATTCTTAATGATTGCAGGGAATTGTCCAGTGACTAGGATATCCACTACAAATAAAGAATTAAACTTTATGTAGGCCTATAGTGGTTCCAAGTTCCAACGAAAGAATGCAGATGGTTCAAAATTGTTTTAGCAACCGAACAACTTTGTAAAATCTATTCATGCTAGCTCAGCGTGGATCTAGCACACGGAAGAACTCTGTGATCTAGCACAGATAATTTTTCTTGTGTTGGTAAAATATATTTTTCTTTCATACACACAGGCAACATTCCTTTTATCACGCATTCATTCTACCCCCACCACTACAAACCATCTGCATTCTTTCGTTGGAGCTACTACACCTATTATGTCCTCAGGGTCATGAGGGATACAAACAAGGGGTGCAGGGAAACAGAAGATGCAGGATCACTTATTCAGTAAGCTCACCTTCACCGTCACTGTCACTATCTTCAGAGTATTCGGAATATTCAGAGTCTTCTTCGGACTCTTCCGTGTTTTCAACATCGGTGGGTTCGTAGGCATCGTCTTCCTCTTCTTCTTCCAGATCTTCCTGGTTGTGATCCTCATCGCTCTCTGGATCGAGGAAAGTCCAACCACCAGACTCAAAGAAGCCTTCAGGATCATCTGTGATGGTCTTCATGATCTTAGTCCAATTGAGAGATTGGATTCCCTCAGAATAGCGAATATCACACGAGCTGAAACAATTATTAGTACGCACTTATAATATATATCTCTCCTCGAGAAAGTGTTATAAAAGTTAGATTTTATGTTGGCCTTTATCAATCCAGAAATAAACAAATCCATCCCAGCGGGGTATCGAACCCCGGTCTCCTGATTGCCGGTCGAGTGCTTTACCCCTAAGCTACCGAGACGGTTAACTTCATAACATCTGGATTGTTGGTGCACTGTAGATCTGAATAGATTGATCCGCTGGGATGGATTTTTTAATTGGATGAGCGTAGCGAAGATTCCATTTCACTACACTGGAGAAAAAAATCCGGAATGTTTTTTTTCCTTTTTTTTCTGTATATTTGTGTCTGTTAACACGATTCCGGCTAAACCGATACTCCAATTGCGATGAAATTTTATGGAGGCCTTCGAAATCTCTGAACGAAGAGCTGCCACGTTTTTAGCGCAATCGAAAAATTATTTCTCATGAAAATCGTGATTTTACGATTTTTTTTATTTAAAAAAAAAATCGGCTTATAACACCTACATGTTTTATCCGATTTTAATGATTTTTTCACAGAACCTTAATTTTATGAATTAAGGTATTCCTGTGAAAATTGAGCGCAATTTAAAAACTATTTCTCATGAAAATCGAAATTTTACATTTTTTATTTTTTTATAACAATTATTTGACTTATAATACCTACATGCTTAACCCTATTATAATTATTTTTTCACAAAACCTTAATATTATAAATAAATATATTCGTGTTAAATATGTGCGCAATCGAATAACAATGGCTTGTGAAAATTTCAATATTAAAAATTTTTCCTCTATTTAAATTACGATTTATTATAAAAAATTTAAAATTTAAGTTAATTTTTTATTTAATTTAATTTAATTTTAAAAAAATCTTCAACTTAGTAATGATTTTTTCACAGAACAACAGAAAATCCGCATAACACATGGCAGCTCAATGCACCAATTACGCTCATCCAACAACGCGGCGGGACTTAAGCGTTTTCCTAGTATCTAGATTGATTTACATAAAATCTATTACACCTTCCCAAATTCCCGGTTAGGGCGGACTTTTTTAATTTCTGAATTGTATTAAATAATAACAATTACACCTACGGGAGTGGTTCCCGACTAACCAAATCGAGAAAAAAAAGGAAACCTACGGGAGTGTTTCCCGATTAATGAAATTGAGAAATAAAAGTTAGAATTGTAAAATGACCACAATGTTTTTTACCAATGTCAATGTTGCAATAACGTAAATTACAAAAGATATAAAGTACCGTAATATCATACCTGCCAAGTTTTGAATTCCTAAATTCGTAAAAGTCCCCAAACAGACTTTAAGGGGCAAATGAGGTGGGCGCGGGCAACCGGGGGGTCCGGGGGGGTTGCCCCCCGGATTTTTTTTAACAATCTTGGTGCAATTTGGTCCGTTTTAGTGAGTTTTGGGGACACTTTAATCATTCTTTTTTTTCTCGGCATGGTCGATGGAGGGGGTAGGTGGGCGGGCCGTGAGGGGGGCGGGGTTACACATACCAAGGAAGGCAAGAAACGTGAAATTTACACGGCGCGCCAGTTTTAAAATAAAAAAAACGATTTTTTGTAAAAAAAAAAAAAAAAAAAAATAATGAAAATTTTTGAAAATTGAAAATTCGTAAAATTGACAGGGCAATCGTAAAATCGTAAATGACTACCATTTTCGTAAATTTTACGAATAATTCGTAAAACTTGGCAGGTATGTAATATGTATAATAAAGCAGTCCCCCCTTGAATTCAAATTTTAAGGAACCAAAAGAATTCCAGTTTGAATTGCCAAAAATGCGGGCATATGAAAAGAAGAAGAAAAAGAGTTTGAATTACGTATTTAAAAATTTGAATTAACGAGGGTTTACTGATGACGAAAGAATAACTTAGTTTAGTAGGTAACTAATAATTAAGACTTACTTTAGCCACTCCTTCACATGATCTAGCATGTTCATGGGAATAGCATTCACCATTGCAACTTTATGACTGTAATCTTTGAACACAAAGATCATGTCGAAATTTTTCAGGTGGAATTGAACTCGCTCAAAATGAACCAATTCCACGTCCTCGAGAGTGATAACAAATGGAGGCTGGAATTAAAATACACAGTTAGAATTGAACTCACTCAAAATTAACCTACTCCACGTCCTCAAGAGTGATACTGATAGGAGGTTGGAATTAAAATACACCATTAATGTTACCTTCTTGTTGATGAACCACCACTAAAAAGCACAGTATTATATACAAACACACACACTATTTGTATGCAATTTGCCAATTAGTGGTGTGCAAATACTGATTAAGTGATTTTTAGTTTTGGTTCGGTTCCGGATAGTAAAATATCCGGGGTTTTTTAGGTTCGGTTTTGGTTCTGGAAAGTTTAGTTTAGAAAGGTGATAAAATCTGAGAAATTTACAAAATGTATTCCCTTGCCTAGCTAGGACTAAGCCCATGTAGGCTATAACAAAGCAATTCCAGTAACAGAATTCTGATCAGTTTGTGATCCTGTTGCAGTTCTATCTAGTTCTAGAACATTGTTTGTGTTGACCACATTAAAATAATTTGAATCATAAAGCCTACGGCCTAGGGCCAAATCTAAAAATTTGTTGCAACTTCCAAGGTTCAAGGAAGGGCCTAGCCTAGACTCTTCAAGAAGCCCTAGTAAAAAACTAAGGATCTTTGTTAACAAATTTTCTAAACCAGTGCAGATTGATAAGGCTTAGGCCGAAGTTGCAGTCAATAGCAGTTCTATCTATCTAAAGGAACACTTAATAACATAATATGCTTCTTGCACACTCCTACAATGCCCTTACTGCTGGCGGTTACTGATGTGTTCTCCTCGCCCGGCAGTAGGGGTGTGCGAGATCCCGAAATTTCGGGATCAGGAAATCACCTTCCCGAATAGTTTTTTCCCCGAAACTCGCTGGGATCACGTCAAAAGTCGGGAAATTGAAATTCCCGCCTCTTCAGACTATATGAAAGCAGTTGGCAAGGTGCCCACTAGATCGCAGCATTCGCGCGTGCCTACTTGATGCATTTAGCATCCAGAGTGCAGTGCTTCAAAAATCGAAATAATATTCGATTTTCGACCTGAAACAGCTGGGAAATAGGCCTCCACCAAATAAATCACAATGACTTGACTTACAAATTGACTTTAGGCAAGGGCCTAGGTCCCTACTTGTATTTATACAGTAAAACTAGGGCTGTGCGAATATTCGACTTTCGAATAATATTCGCGAATAATTTTTTTTTCCATTATTCGATTCGAAATTCGAATAGTAACTATTCGAAATTTGAACTATTTTGGCTTCATTGCGAGTCTCGCGGTAACTGTTAAAAAGCCCGCTAAAAGTGCAAGGAGTTTGAATTTTCGCCGCCAGAGCTCGACTTGGGTACGAGTACAAGAAGTTTACGTTTTCGCCGATAGATCGCGCTAGTGTCGACTAAAGAAAAATTTCGTGATGGCAACAAAAATGGCATCAAAATCTTCATAACCTGTCTTTGAACTGCTTCATTGTGATTGTTTTGACGAGTGTTCGTTGTCTTTGCGATTTTTTAATGATTAAATTAATTATTTTGGTGTTCTTGTGCTGTATTAAGTTGTGGAAGATGACGCGCTTGCAAGGCATTTGCCTTCAAGTTCAAACCCCATTTGGGACTTGTTGATCTTTTGACATAGGGCCTAGGCCTACTACCTTGAGCCTAGGCCTAGCCCCGGTATAAAATATGTTCTGTTGATTGATTCTAGGCCTAGGCCTAGCCCTAGGCTTTAGGTTTAGAAAGCCCTAGGCCTAGCCTAGACTAGCAGACTCTAGCTAGGCTAGGCCTCGGTTTCACTGAAATTAGTGAGCCTAGGCTTAGGCTAGGCCTATCACTTATCTTTGGGATTAGGACCAGTCTAAGGCCTAGGGCATGTTATCAAGTCAGACTTGTCTTGATTTGTGGTAGGCCTAGGCCTAGGCCTAAGCCAAAGGAATTAAAGGCTAGGCCCTAGGTTGAGGCCTAGGCTAGGCAAGGGTCTAGGCATAGGCATGTTATTAAGTCACACTTGTCTTGATTTTCAGTAGGACCTAGGCCTAGGCTCAAAATATAAGCCCCTATATTCATCTTAGGTGCTTTTTTATTTTGATGCAACATCACCCCTCGTCAAGTCACTTGAAAAGACACGTGGACATGTTTTCTCTTTTAAAGATAGCAAGCCTAAGGTAGGCCTACATACAAATCTTGACGTTGATCTCGTGTAAATATCAAACACTAATTAATAAAACTCAACTTAATGAAAAAATGCTGTTATTTTAATCATCATTCGAAACTATTCGAAAGAAAAAATTAGTCATTATTTGATATTCGAACTTTTTGCATTTCAATATTCGATATTCGATTCGAACTGAAAAATCACTCTTCGCACAGCCCTAAGTAAAACCCCTATGTATCGTTTTTCAGGGTAGCTTACAAAAAAACGATGCAGTGAGGAAAACGGTCAAAATGGGAAAACCAATAAAACAATGAGTGCGTTCCGTTACCTGCTGGACGTACTGCCAGCTTTACTGTAACCGTTCCGTTAACTGCTGTCAGCAGTGTACTGAGCGTCCCGTAAATTGCTGGCCCAGCGCCTTCAGTAACTGAAAGTGCTGGAGGTTTTTCGCTCAGTATCGCCAGTAAACTAGCAAGTGTCATGGCGGCGTTGAAATGTCAGTTGCTTCCAAAGTTAACAAATTGCTTTATTTGTCCAGAAAAAATGAGATATACAATATTGTAGTGGACTGAAAATGACAATAATAATTCTGGATGAGCTGAGGATATTTATTTGCAAGCTTACACCTCTTTTTTAATTCATAGCTTGCAATTAATGGGTCGATGACTTTAGGCCTAGGCCTAGGCTAGATGACGGCTTTAAATATTCCGCCAAGAGAATAATTTATTTGTTAAATCCATAACCGAGAATAAACGTGAAATCTTTTCATTTCTCTTCAAGTTTACCCTAAATAATTAATATCATGTTTTAAATTGACTGCACGATTATTTTTCTGACAGCTGCAGTGTTTGTGCTGGATGCTTTTACTGGGAACCATTCCGTTTTCTAGGCCTACTGACCGCGCAGGCTAGCACTGGTGTTTACTGTGCTCCCAGTAGAGCCAGCAGTTATCGGAACGCACTCAACGAGTGCGTTCCGTTACCTGCTGGACGTACTGAACCAGTAGCCAGCTTTACTGTAACCGTTCCGTTAACTGCTGTCAGCAGTGTGCTGAGCGTCCCGTAAATTGCTGGCCCAGCGCCTTCAGTAACTGAAAGTGCTGGAGGTTTCTCGCTCAGTATCGCCAGTAAACCAGCTAGTGTCATGGCGGCGTTGAAATGTCAGTTTGCTTCCAAAGTTAATAAATTGCTTTATTTGTTCAGAAAAAATGAGATTTTTGTTATTGCACTGGAATAAAAATGACAATAATGATTCGGAATGAGCTAAGAATATTTATTTGCGAGCTTACACTTCTTTTTTAATTCATAGCTTGCAATTAATGGGTCGATGACACTAGGCCTAGGCCTAGGCTAGATGACGGCTTTAAATATTCCGCCAAGAGAATAATTTATTTGAACGTGAAATCTTTTCATTTCTCTTCAAGTTTACCCTAAATAATTAATATAATGTTTTAAATTGACTGCACGATTATTTTTCTGACAGCTGCAGTGTTTGTGCTGGATGCTTTTACTGGGAACCATTCCGTTTTCTAGGCCTACTGACCGCGCAGGCTAGCACTGGTGTTTACTGTGCTCCCAGTAGAGCCAGCAGTTATCGGAACGCACTCAATGTAATATGCTTAAAATTGAGTAAAATAACAAAAACATGAATTTTGAAAATTTTCAGTCTAATTCATTGCCTACTCAAAATATCTGGATAATAATATATCAAGTATCTATTACAACTTTCAGAAGACAGTTATATAATAATTGTTGTACGTAAAGAAAATAAAAAGCTTGTCTGAATGAGGTAAAAAATAAAAATCAACAACGATGATAGACAAGTGTTGATTCATGCGCGGGTGTGATGGCGCGTAAGCTATGAGTGCGAGAGAGACAGCCGCGGGAATCGGCGGCGCAAGAATCTACTCGTCGGGTCGAGACCTCACAGCTGACCATGCACGTGCTTGGTGAATGGATTGTCACGTTATCTGTTTTCTCGGTCGCTGCGCCCTATTGTTCGCGCTGTACTTGTGTTTAAAGAAGATTAAGTATTTTTCCGTTGATATCGATCAATGCTAATGCTCCGTGCATGAAGATCACATTTCCCTGTATCTCTTCATTGACTCTGGGAACAATATTTACTACGATTTCGAATCGTGCTTGCGACGAGAGAAAATTGCACGGGCGACTGAACTGCATCCTTGAAGTCCCTAGGGAATGGTCCCGGTCTCCAAGGTCGAGATCGTCTCAGCTTCAAATGTTGCAGTACACGGCTAGCTGGTAGGGGCAGCCGGCAGTGTTATATCCGAGAATAAGACACGGCAACTCAACTCATATAACACTCGCGCTACAGTTAAACAAGTGTTGTATTGACATCATCATTGATTAAAAACAATGATCTTGTAATTATTATTATCGCATTCGCGTAAGAAATACACGGCACTGCTGAGAGAGAATGTGTAGTGTCTGAGCTGGCAGGCCGGCCGAGAGAGGAGAGGAGAGAAGAGAGTGAGAGCCGTGCCACTGGCAGCGCGAGTGGGAGGGGAGGGGTAACCGGTCTCGTAGGCGGCAGCTGCCGGCGGGCGGGGAGGTGAAGTGAACCTGACTACAGCTTACAAAACATCGCGCTCGCTGTCGATGATGTATTGTCTTGCAGGAAATAGTGCTTCGTCCGTCGGTCGGTGTTCATCAAAGGCGAAAACAATACATTAGGGTAAATTTAACATTGAGAAACACAACATTTTGAACGATACAGCGAGGAAAACGATCGATTGAGGAACAGTGGATGCGGGAATTTTTAACATTGTGTAAATGGGACTTTTGCAAAAACTTTTCAAATATAGCGATCATGGCGGGAAAACGGACGATCCGGGAACGATCCATAGGGGTTTGACTGTATTTGTCTAAGCCTAGGACCTAGGCCTACCCAAAATTAATTATTTGGTTAGAAAGAAAGGCCTGTGGTTAAGATAAGCCCATGGATGCTAGCCTAGGCAGGCCCTAGGCCTAGGCCAAATGCATTTGGTAAGTTGAAAATTGTAAGTTTGTAGCCTATGCCCTAGGCCTAGGTACAACTTACAACTAGCTCATTTGTAATTTGGTCTCTCTTCCCAGTTGGTCCTAGGCCTAACCTTCATGGCTAATCTAAAGCACAGGCCATTCTTTCTAACCTAATTATTACTAGGGCCCTAGGCCTATTCGTTTTGGGTAGGGCCTAGGCCAAGGCCCTTCAAGTAGCTAGACCTAGGCCCTTCAAGTAGGCCTAGCTAGGCCTAGGCCCAAGCCTAAAGTCAAATTGTGAGTCGATGTGATTAATTTGTTGATCCTTTGCAATTTTTGTACTTGATAAAGAGATATAAAGATGCTGCATTTAATTCATTTATTTGTCGGAAAATTTCCCGATCCCGGACCGATCCCGTCCCGAGTCTGAAAAATCCTTTCCCGCACACCCCTACCCGGCAGACAGGTGGAATCATCCACGCTGGGTCAGAAATCTTGAATTTTTTAACTTAGAAACCTTAGCTCGGGTGGAACACCAACAAACTAAATATCTTACCCATTCCGCCAGTGTGACGAGGGACCCGCTGGTGGGTTGCAGTAAGACGGTGCTTCTGAACGGGGCCCCCGGAAACCCGAGCTCTCTGAACGGTGTGTCGAACTCAATCTCCTGCTTGGTCATCGACTCCACTTTCTCGCAGAAGCTCTTGAAGGCCGTCTTCAACTTGTGTCTCAGCTCGCGCTCGGACTGCTCCGCCGCAAAGTCGTCGCGGTCGTGCATGTGTTGATGTTTCCCAAGGTCAGTCGTTATCTCACCCACCTCCGTGTAGAACTGCACGTCCAGGTGCTTTTTCTTTCCGAACATGA
The DNA here is from genome assembly GCA_024449915.1 of Sweltsa coloradensis. Lineage (NCBI taxonomy): Eukaryota > Metazoa > Arthropoda > Insecta > Plecoptera > Chloroperlidae > Sweltsa > Sweltsa coloradensis. The sequence goes on from JAMZAV010002461.1 coordinate 123,543, forward strand.
TCGCATGCTGACAAAACAAATGATAATAATAAAGACAGTTAAAATAAATTAATAGGCCTATTAGCATATCCATATAGTACCAGAGTTTAATTCTGAAAAGGTAACATTATTTCAATTTCTAGAGATGGTCCGATTTTGATTCCCGCGATTCCACTGATTCTCTAAAAATTGTTCAGTAGGTAATTGTTATCCTAATCCTGGAAAGCACTTAAACTAGTTTATACCATACTAGGCCTATGTCTTTGCGTTTTGTACATTTTAAAACAAAATACAGTAATGATTGAATGTTACTTTTCAAGTTGGAACTAGTAGTCCCAAATGCCTTGCGTTGTGAAATAAAAGAGGTCTATAAAAACAAGGCCTAAAGCCAGTTTTTATCAGATTGTCATGTAGACCTATATAATATATACACTATACAGTCTTGTATAGAGGCACTCTTCATTTTCTAAATCACAAAAAATCTAAATTAATTAAATGGATTTTTAGAATTTTGGATTTTTAAAATGATCAAAAGTGGTAAATTTAGGAATTTATAAGTGCATAATGCGTAATGCAAAAAAGAATAGTGTGAGAAAAGATGTGGAACAGCAAGGAGAAGACTGGAATGTGGTGGAAGGAGAGGAGTGGTGGGGGGACAGAAGAAGATGGAGATGCCTGTCTTCAATGCCGACCCAAGGCAGAGTTGGACGTGGTAACAGATAATAATGAATGATGTAATGTACAATAATGTTCAGTAATATTTGACTGTACAAGAGTGACAATAGGCCAAACTTTGCTTTTGACAATTACGCAAAATTGCACATCAATCGGATGACTACTGGAAGCAGGAAAAGTTCCAAAAAAAGTTTCAAATAGGTACAGCAAGTGCCTCATTAACCAACCTTCCTCAGGCTAATCTATATTTGTGTTCATTTACAGTGTATGCCTAGGCTTGGTTAGTATTAGAACCGGAATCGAAATCGGTCAAATCTGGAATCGGCCCATCACTAATTATTTTATTTCTGATTAGTTTTTTCTTTTTTAATTAAAAAACTTATTTTTACTTACGAGTCCTTAAAAAGCAATGCATATTAGGGATTAGGGATGACATCGGGTAGTAAAATTCGGAACGGGTTCCAGCACTCGAATTACCCGGGTACCCGGGTCCTGTTACGTCACAATGTGTGGAAACGCTGTTTCCTAGGCCTACTAGTTGGTTTGAAGGTCATACCGACTGACTACGTTTCCGTCTCTGGAAACTTTTGCAATAATCGTACACAAATAAAGAACCGCGTTGACAACCAAGCAATGATATTCATTCTTCATTACACCAAAGATTAGTTTACCAATTACACTGTACAGGCAGTGTAACTCGTAGGTAGGCCTAGCTAGGCCTACGCGCAGAAAGCAGGGGAAAACAAACATGCATCGCATGTGGGAAAATCTCTCACTACTAGTAGGCCTATCGCCCGCACTTAAGCTCTCGTCGCAAGATAAGCCTGGGAAAGAAAGGAGATAAGCCCAGGAATAACAATCCTATGCGTCGTGATTACGAATTTCGTGAATCGGTTGAAAGATGATCGCATGGTGAATTCTTCTTCTACACCAACCATCTTTGTCAGTCAGCTGTGAGTGTGAGTTGGTTGGATCGTACGCGCATCTCGCACCGCGCAGACGGCAGTACCAAAGATATTCGCCGCATCTTTCTCTCTTGCACTCACTCGTGGCATGGGCACGACTCGCTGAGACGGACGGAAGCACGTGATAGCTTACAACGCGCTCTGTCGTTGACTCCAGTTACTCTTTAGGCTGCGGGCACGCTCCGCGGGAAATACCGCAACCACGTAGCGTGTAATTTAAACTTGTGAATTAGCCTAAAAACGGCCGCGAAATATTCCCGGATCTTAAAATCGGCTCCAGGTAATTTCTAGAACCGAGTACCCGGGCTACCCGAATGACATCGGGTAGTAAAATTCGGAACCGGTTCCAGCACTCAAATCACCCGGATCCTGTTACGTCACGATGTGTGGAAACACTGTTTCCTAGGCCTACTAGTTGGTTTGAAGGTCATACAGACTGACTACGTTTCCGTCTCTGGAAACTTTTGCAATAATCGAACACAAATAAAGAACCGCGTTGATAAGCAGGCAATGATCTTCATTCTTCATTACACCAAAGATTAGTTTACCAATTACATTGTACAGGCAGTGTAACTCGTCGTAGGTAGGCCTAGGCCTACGCGCAGAAAGCAGGGGAAAACAAACACGCATCGGATGTGGGAAAATCTCTCACTACTGTCGCCCGCGCTGAAGCTCTCGTCGCAAGATAAGCCTGGGAAAGAAAGAAGATAAGCCCAGGAATATCAATCCTATGCCTCGTCCTATGTGTCGTGATTACGAATTTCGTGAATCGGTTGAAAGATGATCGCATCGCGAATTCTTCTTCTACACTAACCATCTTTGTCAGCAGCTGTGAGTGTGTACAATGCATACAACATAGGGCAAGTACATACCTTCAAATGAAAGTGGAGAAGGATGATCATTTCCCCATCACACGGTTGGAAGAAGGCGTTCTTAATGTTGTTATACAATATGTCAACCTTATCTCCTCTAACAGACGTGTAGCGGAAACCATTGATGTGGGCTTCCAAACTTCCTGAAGACCAAACAAATCAAAAGTGTAAGATAGCATTTGTGACACTTCAATAAGGTGTTTTAAGTAGGCCTTTGAGTTAAAATGACATACCATACATAGCCTACTTGAAATGATGTAGCCTAAATAATATCACAAGAACCGAATTCAAACGTTGATCAAGGTTCTAGTTGGAAATAATCTAGATACAAAATTGAACAAACTCAAACCTTCCGCCAAACAAGGCGGTAGGAGTTTTTTAAAGCTATTTTTCCCACATGTTTAAAGAATATTTAAGTTTAATCTTGTTGCACAAGAGATAGACTTAGATGCAGATGTTAGTAAGTGGTAACCTTGTCAAAAGCAATCCTAGGCCTAGGCCACAATTTTGGCACTGTAGCCTGTTTTCAGAACAAATTGCTTATTTTAAATGTCCACCGAGAGACATGAACCTGGAAGCGGGGCTCGTTGGAAGAGTAATTAAATACATGCACAACTTTGGAGAGACCGTGGTCGGTGTATGTGACAAAAACAATGCCGCACGTTAGACTTGGATACTTTTTTTCACTTTCCTCAAAGAAAGGGCCATTTTTGGAATGGTTGCCGACAAGATGCGAACTCGTGAACCGGCTCATTAGAAGTGGAGGAAAATTTACTACTACCATTGTTTACTAGGGTTACCAACTTGGGTCAACTAGAATTCCGGACAAATCTCGAATTTCAGTGGGCACACAAGGGGTCTGGGGCGAAGCCCCAGCCGCCGGAGGCGAAATTTTTTTGGACTCTTTTAACCTTCAAAACAGCCGGATACGTAATTTAAAGATTCAATGACTTGGATATATCCAAGTTTTAATTCTTCTTTTTTGGGGGGCGAATTGCCTACCAGTTCCATTTCACGATGCAACAATCCGACAGAAAGCACAGGAAAATCGCTCACTGTACGTTCAGTGCCGACACGTCTGGCCACAGTCGCTAAACAAACGGGCTAATACTAAACTGAAATCTCATGTTGTAGCGCCTGCGCCTCCCCAAGTGCGCATACAATACAAAGGGGTTAGGAGGGTAGTGGGACAGGGCAGTCACGAGCATAGAGGTCACGAGCACGACTAGCTAGGAGTAGGACTACGAAAAGGCGGCTACATGAAAGAAACTAACTTTTATTCCAAATTACCAAACCAACTGATGTACCAACTTTAGAGAGAAAAAAACATAATTCACTGCAATACTCTAAAATTCAATAAAATGTAGTACAAATATGACTTTTCACAAATCCGGACAAAGTGCCGTCCGGAATGAGGCAATTCCTCTTTCCGGACAAAGGCATCAAAATCAGGACTGTCCGGAGAAAGTCCGGACGGTTGGCAACCCTATTGTTTACCAGTGTTTGGGGATAATTTCCTGTACGTGCCAAAAATGCCCCCAAATGTGTGCTTAGTAACATTTTTGTGAATAAAGGTTTGGTTTCATATATTTTCACAAGGTTTGGTTCGAAACAAATATCAAAGTTTGACAAATTAAGACACACCACATATTTTAAATGTTTGCTCACCGGTCATTCTTTTTGAGACGATGTTAGGTCGAATGTAAAGATCCTTTAGTTTTGGGTTTCCTTTGTTTTGTGACATAACCAGGGTGTCTTGTTTAACAAGATCCTCTTTCTCTCGTTCTTCAGCCTCTCGATTTTTAAATTTCTTCTGCACTTCCTTGATCAGTCGGAAGGCGGTGCTCAAGTTTGACGATGGCGCCGACAGTTCACCGGGTTCCTTAGAATTAGTGCTTCGATATGTCCTAAAAATGTTAAACCAAATCAGCATAATATATTTTATAATATAAGTATAATATATAGTAATTGTATAATAACTAGGAAAACGCTAAGTCCCGGCGCGTTGATGGATGAGCTTTTTTGTTTGCGTAGGACCACTTGTCCTTTGCAAGTGCCTTTTGAATGCATTGTAGGTGATTGTTGTCAAGTTTCTATTGTTACTTGTTAATTGATTTTATAAACCTAAAAAAAAATCATATTAAAACCTTTATTCTATGGATTCTGGCTAACTTTTTCATCTTTTTCTTTCAAAACGCAATACATCACCATAACCTTAATGTCCATGTAAAATATGAACGTTGTAGCCCCACCCGTTTGGTCAGAATCGGCCCAAATGTCTCGAAAATATTGAGCTAAAATTCAAAAAAATCGTAAAAGTACGATATTCATGAGAAATATTTCTTCGATTGTACCCAAAAACAATACAGCTCTAAGTTCCGAGATTTCGAAGGTCCCCTCAAATTTTCATCAAGATCGCATATGCGGTTTGCCTGGTAGAGAGCGAACAAACGGAGAGAGAAAAAAAAAAACACGAGCAAAATTTTTTGGGGGTCAGTGAAATTGAAGTCTTTGCTTGGCTCATCCAATAATAGTATATAAGAAAACAATATTTCTTAATTTTGTTAGTGTTAGTGGTTAGTGGTTAGTAAATATTGAACAATATTGAATATTTGTATGACCTACTAAGTAGGGATGGCCATCCGTGAATTTTAACTCGTCAATGGCGAGTTGGTGATCGTAATTTTGAGCCCCGTCTATATATAACAAAACATCACAATTAGAGCTGGACCGATTCCGATACCGAGTCTTGAGACTTGGCGAGTCTTCGTAGAATCGCCGATTCCGAGTCTTGGATCAAGATTTTCGATGCCGATTCTTTGTTTGAATTTCGCGCGCGGAAGAATTAATCGAAGGTCGATAGTCGAAATTGCTCGCAAATAGACTTTCCAAAGAACTCGCAAAATCTTAAAAATGGCGGATTTTTCTGGACGCGTATTTTCTGGACACTTGAGATAGCAAGAAATAGTTATTTATTGTTGATGCTGGTGGATTTTCTGCAGGTGAAAAAGATTATAATGACATCGCGCGTAATTTTATCGATCTACTAATGAGTTTTTCATCGGACAGTAACAGTCCAAATGTATCCCGAAAGCAGGCCTAGGCCTAGGCCCAGGGCTGGGCCTAGGGCATAGGCTATTCCTAGGGCAAAACCGGTAGGGCCTAGGCCTACTAATGTTGATTTCGATGTATTGTCTTCAGGTTTGGCTATGAAAGTGGCATTGCCGCTTTATTTCATCGATCTTGTAATGATTTTTCATCGGGAAGTGATGGGGATATTGGTCCAAGTGTAGTATCCCGTAAGCCTAGGCTAGGCCTAGGCTCCTACAGGCCTAGGCCCCGACCTTCCCAAAGGGACGCGTAGGCCTAGGCCAAGGCCCTATTTTTAAAAACAGTTTAAGTCATAAGAAACTATTATTAATGTTGATGTTGATGTGGTCTTCAGGTTTGGCTGTTTTTTTTTCGGAAAGTGATGTCGTGTTGGTTGGTTTAGCCTAGGCCCTAGATCTAGCCTAAGGCTTGGGGCCCTAGCCCTAGGCCTACCCCTAAAACGTTTTCCCACATGATTAAAAATAGGCTAGGCCTATATCCTAAGAACCCAATGCGCTATATTTGAATTTGTAATTTTATTATTATGAGATATACTAAGCCAGGGAACCTAGGCCCTAGCCTAGGCTAAGCCTACTTCGGGAGATGGCTTTTCCAAAATGCCTGGTTTTGAGCTTGCACACGGAAAATGTATAATAGGTATTAGGTAGGGCCTAGAGACCTAATGATGGTGAATTTTTAAACATTTTTCATTATATGTTGATCGCTCAATCTCGATATTTGCTCGATCACAAATCTCCCTGAAATTTAAGCAGGAATTCTCATTGCTGCTCATTTCACTGCTGTTCTGCTGTTCACACATCCCTATGAATCAACTACTATAGGGAATTTTTAAATTTATTCCTTGCCATTTTAAAAAAAGAATCGGCATCGCTAAGAATCGGTGAAGAATCGTTAAATAATTGGAATCGGAATCGGCATCGGCAAAAAAAGTGGAATCGGTCCAGCTCTAATCACAATAACATGACCAAATGAGGTATAACAGGGTTGCCACCAAGAAAAAATAAAAAACCTGTTTGAGCACATCAAAAATCCTTAGAAATCCTTAAATGAAACACCCAAATCATTAAAAATCCTTTTAATGCTTAAATGTACCAATTTTGATGCAATTTAGCTGCAGTTGCATCAGCAGGTGAAAAGTTTTGTCGCCCTCAGCCCTTCAGGCTGGGCTTTATGTTCTCTTTGCTTTCCCAACCTGTCATCCCTTCCCCAATCTAACTAGCCCATAGGCCTTTTCCACACTTAGATGTAGGCCTAATTGAAATAAAATAAAAAACTTAGGGCCTACCTACCTAATAACCATACCATTTAACATTACAATATTTTTTCGTGCAGGCTATACTCATCACAAAACCACATAGCCATCTGGAAATAGTTTTGCGATATTTTGCAGCGTTCTTAAGATATCACCAAATTAAAAGTAATTTTGCACGATTGTAATATTGGTGGTAGGCCTAGTCTTTTAACGTTCATGTTAAGTTTTAATCCAGCACCTCCACCAAGAAAAACTCTCCTGCTCGCACGTAGGCACTCTAGTGACATGCTGGCCTACTGCCAAGTCGTTACAGCAAGCCAAGTAGCATACTATAACCTGTCTAGATAAACAATATACTCACACTTCCTTGACAAAGGTAGCGTCGGGCTGGGGATAGGTACCGCCTTCGTTACGACCCATTGTGGCTCCAGGATGAAAGAAGTTAACTCGAAGGTACGTGTAGTCCCCTTCCACAGACTGGGATATATTCTTTATTGTCGATATATGGAAGGGTACGGATAATCCAAAAATAGGCAGAATAACAGTCTCGTATTTGCGGTCTGGAGAAACAAAAATACAGAAGAATAGGTACACATGTAAAGAAGAATACCATGGCATATACATACCTATCTAGGACTACACCTATAGTGGTAAATAATGGGGAAAAATTCAGTGATTTCCATTACTGGTAATTTTTTAATCATATAGTCAAACTAAACCTGCCTAATACATAGGCTGACAAGTATCTTCCGCCTACCTTATGAATGATACAGAACTCACCAACATATATTTTAAGATCTTTAACCTCAGAATCCCGTGGCATCTGGTTGTGGCTCTTGTAAGACACATTCGACTTCCGTATCTTCTCTGCCTCCTTCCCACCAGACTGCAGTGCCAGGCGTTGTTGAGCCGTTATATTAACTTGTTGCGCTAGTTCTTTCTGATGTTCTTTACGTTTTTCTTCAGTGGAATGTTCGGACTGTAACATATAGTTCCGGGTTTCAAGACAAAATCAACAAATAAATAAATAAATAAATTGTATTTAGAGTCTACTCACTCAGTTATATAACTGATTTTCAGTGGGGGACTTGAAATCAAAGCAACCAAGCCAACCATGTAGGCCCCGACGCAATCGACGAGTGAGCGATAACCAATCAAAGATCAGTATTTTTAATAGGAAATATAGCAATCAGTGGTATGGACAGTGCGAACACCCGCGGATCAATGCCAGAATCAACAAGGCCGATTCAGAACAACTCTGAATTTATTATATGCTTTGTTGCTAGGACGGCTCCAAAGTCACCGTTTACAAACTCCTAAGACAAGAACTGATGGACTTAAGTCCAAATCAGAAGTTAAAAAACTTCTGACTTTGGCGGAAATCGAACCCTGGACCTTCTGCATTGGAAGCAGATACGCTAACCGCAAGACAACGAGCCACACATAACATAAGTAACATAAGTTGGTAGAGCAACACAGTAAAGCTACTCATTATCCATCAAATAGACATGTAGGCCTACAGCAGCGGAGTTGCCGCTGGTTTTCACTGTTCATTCACTAGAAACGTGAAACCGAGCCTCCTGGCTCGGAAAGTTAGTCTCTTTCAAATTTTCTTTAAGCCTAGTATGTTCATGTCTACTCACTCTTAGCTTAGACTCCAAAACCGTGGTTCGCTTTCCTCGGCCCAATATCTCAGGTTCTTTGTCTCGTCTTTTTGGTTTGGTTTCTTCCTCCTCCTCTTCCTCATCGTCATCTTCATCTTTTAGAAAGATTCCAACATTTTTTATTCGTTTCTTTGAAGCAGTTAAGAGAGTTGCTGGTTGTCCCTAGAACAGTAAAATAGATAATTGATCCTCGATCTCATCTCACCTCACTTCTGGACCGCGTACATAGTAGGGATGACATGGTGGAATCGATTAATTGATTCCGGATCGAATCCTGTCTGCATAGATTCCAAATTGGAGGAATCGATTTCTCGCTCGACAGTTTAATCCTTCGCGGTCATTTTTGGGTGCTAAATTTTGTATTTGAAAGTGCTATTTATCCGTAGCTCTAGCAATGATCGATTCCAATTTCCTATCGATGTTATAACTAGTACATACGTAGTAGCATTCTATTTCTCTCCCCCACACTTGAGACACACTCGAGACAGTGCCATGCTCTGGGCTAAATTCTACCTTGGGCCGACAAGCTGGCACCAAACGATTCCATAATGCTCAATTTCTGCACCACAACTGTATGAGCTACAATGGAATTGGAGTGCCAGTTATAAACAAACCAATGAAACTAGTATTGAACACAAAGACTAGTGCAAATAAAACAAGGCCACCTACTAAAGTGAGTGCTATTATTCAACTAGTGAAAGAGTAGGTTACCTCATTCACTACTACCGTATCTCCAACAAAGAGAGCATATGCTTTGCCCTCTTTCTCTTGAGCGTCCTTATTTGTCAGGCCAGACAGCCCCACGTTGATGTTGAAGACCATTCCTTTCCTGGCAGTCAGTAAAGTCTTTGGACCGATCACTAGAGAGCTCTCACGAAACTCAATTCCCATTCCAAATCTGTAACAAACAAAACAATACTCGACAATATAAATTTAAACATCCAAGAACTCAAATAAAAACCTTTCTAGCATATTTTTGGGAGGACACAAGACAGGGAACCTTATTTGAACATAAGCATAAATAAGAATATTAGGCCTATTTTTTTTTCAACACCTAAGTCCGGTCTTTCAATCTGAACAAATCACTGATTTAACACTAATCAGTAATCACTGGTTTACAGGTTTTTCAATCACTGATATAGCTCAAATCACCAAAGATGTTGAATTGTAAAGTGCTGCGCACAATTGGCATAGCATAAGCGTAGCGCAACGCAAGCACAACGCAAGAAATATAAACAAGTGCACCTGGCTGCTTGAACACACAATTCACGTATGCATAGCGTAGGCGCGGAAGCACAGCGCAAGAGATGGTTATATTTTATATTTCTTATGCTTGCGCTTGCGTTTGACCAATAGGAATCCAGAAACAACACGACTCAACACAAACGCCCATTTTCAGTTAAATCAAATTCACAACTATTGTTGTTTGTGTCAGTGTAAAATTATTAATCATGGACGAACTCACAGAAGACGACGTCATTATCGAGTATGAAGTTGAGTCGACGTCTAGCGACGAGCTGCTAATTACGTATTTTAGGCAATATCCGCATCTCTATGACAATAATAGGCTACTGCAAATGGTTTCAAAGACGAAATGTCAAACGCAAAGTTGACATGCAGTCATCTGATCACGAGCCTTCTTAAACTTTGCACAGCCATGTAGTTTCTTTACGCCACTCTTCCGTTATGACAATTGTGCACGCCTACATTCCTTGTGTTGCGCTTATGTTGCGCTTGCGTTGTGCTACGCTTATGCTATGCCAATTGTGCGCCGCACTTATGAGCGCTGTTGTACTTATTGCTAATAATAATTGGCGACCAGTCGGCAGACATTTTATAGGCAAAGAATGTCAAATGATCTTATTTTTGTTGAAACCCGCCTTTTGTATGCCCTATTTAATCATTATTAGGTCATGTAGTGAGTAGGTAGCGCATTCTCTAGGTGATCTGAATCCGCTATTAGGCTATGATTTGTTTAGGCCTACATTAACTAATGACAGTAATAGCTAGAGCCCCGTAAAATTTGCGATCGCGAAATCGCATTTTTTAAATAAACATTGCTTTATTGGATCAATTGTCGGCGTTTCATAGCCAGAGGAGTCCAAAAATATAATAATTAAAACGCGAAATTCGCGAAATTGGCATTATAACACCGCCAATCGCGAAATCCTTGGTTTGACGCGAAATAACCACGAAATCTCGCAAAATTGCAGTTTTTATCCAAAAATGAGCAATTTGCAAACAAAAAAACAACCAAAAATAAAAAATATCGTGTTATTTTAGAGTTGAAAATTTCCATTGAAATTAATCAAAGTTTTGCCTATTTTTCTATACATCTGGAATGCGTATTTATTTCGTCTAGGCGGAGGCCTACTGACTGCCTGCCGCCTGGCCTGCCCGTCTAGATTGTCACGGCGATCGCTAGGCCGGCCGTGACTGCCGGCTGGCCAGCAGGCGCCTGGGCCTGCCTCCCGCCCGTCTTTGTCACGGCAATCGCTTGGCCGGCCGCTCACTCCCGAGCCCCTAAGCTCTCGCTGCCGCATTCCATCTCGACACACCCACGCGCCGACCAATGAACGGCTTGTATTGTAGTTCACTTGTCAACTCCCGAGTCCATCTGCTCTGTTCTTGTCAGTGTCTGCAGAAGTGTTCGTTGTTACTTGTTGGCGTTGGTGTTTGTCGGGTTGTGCTTTGGTTAGGCCTATCTTTATTTGCGTTGTTGCTTTTCGTGGTGAACTTTAAAAATGCCTAAAGCAGCTCCGACTGCTGCTTGTAGGGCAACTCAATTTAAAAATGAGAGTTTACAAGTTTTAATGCCATGTCCTAAAAGCATGTAGGCTACTGAAGAAAAAAAAAAGTAAAAAAAAAATAAAAAAATAAAAATCCGAGTACATTCTATTATTCTACACAGCTGAAAATAATAACACCGCTTTTACACCGAAATCAATGATTTTTAAAACAAAATTTGGAAAAAAATAAACCCACTTTCACGGGGCTCTAGTAATAGCAATTGGTTTCTGAAACGTTGTTTCTTAGTAAAAAATAAAGAGTTGTATCCAAAATATCAAATAATTAACTCTTCTAACTTTAACATAAGATGTCAAGAATAAATAAGAACAATGAATGGCATAATATTACTAATTTCAAACTAGACAGACGGTTAAAACACCGTCACGTTCAGAATTAGATTAACCAATAATAGCCTTAATAGTAGTAGTATTATAATAATAAAATAATAGAATGCATATATCCTAGATCTAATAACTTACCCAAAGTTTTTTCGTGAGGTTATCTAAAAGTTTTGGCTTCTCCTTTTTGACATAGTTAATTCCGACGTCATATACATCACAAAGTTTTGCTCCTGCAACCAACACTTTCAGGATTTCTTCCTCCGTATTAACCAAGAAGTTGTAGTTCTCCTGATACAAAAATAAACAATTGTCATGAAACAGTAGCAACAGCCAGAGATTGTTTGAAAAGAGAAAGGAACTACTTAAACAAGAAAGAGATGTGTGAAATCCAAACCAATACCAAAATTAAGAAGAACATACTTAACCAACATTGAAAAGACACATGATGACAGATATGTCAATGTGGGCATAAGAGAAGAAAAAGAAGAAGAAATTATACGGTACCAGTACCGGAAGTAGCTTACCTGCACTTCATCTGTAGGGTTGACAAGGAGGGTCCGTACGATGTTTGAACAGTATGACTTGTAGCGTGCTCCAAGAGAACACACAATTGCCCCAAAATGTAAGACATTCTTGTCACTGACAACACTAAATTTGAGGTTATAATTACCCCCACTTTGGATAATAGCAGGATAGCACATCTCTACTTGACTCGTATCAACACCAGAGACATATTTCTTGTCGGTGATGGCAGATTCAACTCCTTCTGCCAACTTGGCATGTTTCACTTTCTGTAAGCATTGAAAGCATTGATTAAAATCAAGGATGTAAATGTAATGTTATTAGAGAAAAATTGAATTTTGTAAAGGAAGTTGGCCAAATTTATAGACACACAGTACAAATTTCAAGTTTCACAGTAATGTACAACACCACTGTGGCTTGCGTTAACACCTACGGGCCAAGTTCATTGTCTGTTAAAGGGGCGTTCCGCAGATACAAGCTCAAAATTTGCTCAGTTTTTGTCAGCAGCCATGAAGAACACATCTCCCCAATAAGCTAATGATCGCGGGTTCAATATGACCTCGCCGCTCTGCACCTTCCCTTTTGCTACCGATCACTAGCGAAACAGGCATTTACACTTCATCACCTGCATTTAAGTCAGCCTGGACTTGTACGTTTTGGCCAATGCTCTTGTGATGTTGGTAGTAGATCTATCTATAGCTTATTTTATTACACATGAGTACGTACACATACATCAGTTATGTACAGATTTGCCTTTTGTTGTAATCATGAATCAAGAGTAGGGCCTAACCATACGAAAAATACTAGCTCCTGTACTAGTACTTTTGAACATTTGGATTTAGGCAAAGAATGTGCAGGTACCCGAAAAACCAGTACTTGGGGTCGTACTTTTTAAAAGTAGCATGCTATCGCTAACGCTACATGCCCCGAAAAAGTAGCTTCGCTACTTTTCGCTACTTTTTTTCAGATGTAGCGACGCTACATTCGCGCTACTCACGAAATATAGCGCGCTACTTTTCCGCTACATGTTCCCGTTAATCGGGGTCGTCGAGATCCCAAATTATCCCGTTTGTAAAGCTTTTGACGTCGTGCCTGCGATGATTTTTAACTCCATTTACATCAACTCGATCGTGACCTATCATCAAAAGCACATAGTTTCGGTTTCCATTGTGATAGAAGGCGTTCTTTTAACGTTTAGGCTAGGCTATGCCCTGGTCTAGGTCTAATGATCAACATTCATATTGCATTCTTATTTTCAAAAACGTGTTTTTCGCGGAATCACTGCAGAAGAATGCGACAAACAAGGTTCGGAATAGGCCGTACAATAGCTATATAGCCTGGAATGTCCCAAGGGTGGAGGGATAGGCAGGCTATGACACTAATCACTTCATTTTAATATGCAATTCAGACGATTGGCGTAATTATTGAGCGGCTTATGCTCTAAATCAATAATACGACTTCTAATTATCGTGGATACACCTTTGTTTACGACCCTGAAATAGCACTCAAGATGCACCACGCAATCTAATCACTGCAATATTTTGGTAAAGTCAGCTCACACGATGTGACAGATCGGCGATCGCTCGCATCCTTCGGACGACGCAGAGAGAGAGAGAGAGAGAGAGAGAGAGGCTCGCTGGGAGAGAGCGAGGGAGATGGTGTGGAAGTGAGACAAGATTACGGGCCGGTCTACACGGCGACCACATGACGTGGCGCGGCGGGCGTTACAAGTTAGTTTGCAGTGCCGACTTTTGACTTTACGTGGTACTGGGACTGCTGGCCCCGGAACTTAAAAAGTAGCGCAAATATCACGCTAACGCTACAAAAATTGTAGCATGCTACCGCTACAATATGCTTCCTTAATAAAGTAGCGCGCTACTGGCTCCGCTACACGTAAAAGTAGCATGCTACATGTAGCGCGCTACTTGTAGCGCGCTTCTCCCCAAGACTGCCGAAAAACCAGTATTGTAGACTAACATTTGGGTAGGTAAATACCCGAGGTAGGGTTGGGCTGTAGTCTTACACGAAAAAACACACAAAATCCGACCTTTTTATACAGACCACTCAGACAGCAAACGGTCCAGTGTCCTTATTGCGTAGATCTGCTAGCTTACTGAAATCAAGGCTAGGTCTTTAACTTACTTTATCAGAATCGATGATCTCCATGATCTGATCTTTGAGATACTTTGTAAAGACGTCTCCCGAAACAATGGCTGCCTTCTTAATGGTAGCAATTTCACTATCTTCTTTAGCTGCCATAATGTATGCCAGGGCAGCACTCACATCCACCTAATGAAACAAATACAATAAAACAAACATGCAAGCTAAAGTCACACACAAATTGTAACTTGTAATATGTACGTAAATAATATGTAGGCCTACTACAACGGTAGGCCCTACATCAGCATCGATTTTAAAAGTTTAGGAAGTTGCTGGCTGTAAAAAGACATAGGTACCACTGTGCAATGCAAAAGCTGTATTTTGTGCCATTGCTATTCTACAGGACCAGCATAGGTTATGAAATTCCTGAATTAAAAACTGAAATTTGGTTTTTAAAGTGCCAAATTTTTTGTTGTTGGCAATTTAGCCAAAAGGCAAACCTAGAATAGGCCTAATGCTTGTTTAGTTCATAAAAAGCAATGTTAAAAATGTACTTTCTTAAGGTGGTACATTCAGTCTTGGGGACCCTACTTTTAAAATGTAGCATGCTACTATCACTAACGCTATATGCCCTGGAAAGTAGAGCTGGGCAAAAAAAATCGATATTTCGATACTGAATAAGATAAGTGGAAATATTTTCGAATCGATATTTGATTTCATATCGAAATATATATAAACAAAAACTGCTAAATTTTGTAATTTTGGTGGAGGTGCCGGGTAGGTAGTGTAAATAAATTAGGGGTAAGTGGGGTAAAAAGGAACAGACATATCTGATGTATGATTTCAATTTAAAAAAAATTAAGTCAAAATGTTAAAAACTGTGGATGCTATGTAAGAAAACAATATCAGATAATATATTAAAACCGGAGCGGAGCGAAGCACTACATTTGTGTCAAAAAATATTCTGTTGTTTTTGTGACAATAGGATTAGTTTAGTGTTTATTATCAACCTTGCAAATGAGTAAGTGGAAAAATTGGGAAGGGGGGATGAATTTAACTTTTCTAATCAAATTTTATCAACGGTGGGAATATGGGGTTATTAGGAACGCACATCAATCTTATGGGAATCTTGTGAATATAATGCACTGAGGTGATATTTTCCCAAGTGTCAGAAAAAATTGAGGAAAAAGCAGAAAAATGGGCTAAATGGCAATTTTCACAACACCTGGTCAACCACAATGGTCAAATAGAGATGGCTGTGAAGATCGAGAAATGTTCCCATTTACCCCAAAAATATAACCCATGTTAACTGTGTTGTTCCTTTTTACCCCACTTGTTCCTAATTACCCCCAAATGGAGGTGGTATGGGGTAAATGGGAACAGGGGCTTAACAGCCATGATGGTTTAAGATAAGCAAATGCAAACAAATTGTAAAATCATGTTCATAGTTAGGGGGAACTTTTTATTAGTCAAAATATTTTTTTAGGGTACTCTTTGGACATAATTTTTTTTCTAAAGTTTTTTTGACTGAAACTTACATCAACTTTTAAGTGTAGGGTAGTTTTTAAAAATCAGAAGGAAACTATTAAATTAACATCAGAATGAGCTGATTTTTTTATATGTTGTTGAGAAAATAAAAAGGTCACATCATCACATAGAATATTTTTTGTATTTTTTTAAATAGGTCATATGGGGTAGATTTTAGGGCTGTTCTTATTTACTCCGTGTTCCCATTTACCCCACTTACCCCTAACCTGGCTGGTGCATTTGGTGGAGGTGCCGGGTCATAAAACGCGATTGTGAGATCGTAAACATCGTTAAATATGTTTATGGTGATATCTTATCAACCCTATTTAGCCACAAATTATGAAAAATAGACCCACTCTTTTAATAATTTGTTGATTTTAGAATTTTTCTATTTTTTACTAACAGTTACATTTCGATATATCGATATCATATCGAAATTTTTCGAGTGATATCGATAAATGAATGATATTGGAAAGCACTACTTTTTCTCAGATGTAACGACACTACATTCGCGCTACTTTTCCGCTACAATGTTCGCGTTCAATAGGGGGGTGTGGAGGTTAAAATTATAAATGACCCAGATTTTATAAGCCTTAAGACATCGTGCCGAGATGATTTTTGGCTACATTTGTCGTTTTGATTGTGACTTAATCATCAAAAGCTCCTAATTTTGTTTTATCTTAATAATTTTCAATTTTCATTACAATAGTTGGTTCTTTCAATGTTTAGGCCGCTAGTCTTGTAAGAATTCTAGGCCAAACGAAACATTATATTGAATTTCTTGTCAACAAAGAGTTTTTCGCGGAAGCACGACGGAATGATGCATCAAACAACGCTAGCAAGGATCAGAGTAGGCATACGAGCTATTTATATCCCAAAATGTCCAAAGGGTGGGGGGTATAAAACGCCAATCACTTCATTTCAAGTGCAATACAGACGATTTGCGTAATTATTAAGCGGTAATTAGTATTACGCTCCAAGTCAATAATTCTGCTTCTCATTATCGTTGATACATCTTTGCCTGCGTTTTGTGAAGAGTTTATGACCGTGAATCAGCATTCAAGATGTACCATATAATTTAATAATCACTGCAATATTTTTGGTAAACTCAGACCTACGAACTCCCGATGTGACAGATTGCTAGCTACACTGGTCATCCATCCAAGGCAGAGAGAGGCTTGCTATCTCGGGGAGCGAGGGAGGGAGAGCAAACAATGTGTGTGCAAGTAAGATGAGATTACGGGCCTACACGGTGAGCACAAGACGTGAAACTTGGAGACACAGAACATTCGCGGCACCACGGCGGGCGTTACAAGTTACTTTGCAGTGCCGACGTTTGACTTGACGAGGTGTTGGGACTGCTGGGGCTTAAAAAGTAGTGCAAATATCACGATAATTCTATAAAAAAAAATGTAGCATGCTACCGCTACAATATGCTCCGTGAGTAAAGCAGCTATAAATAATATACTAATTAGCTTAATAACTACCAGTTCCGCTACAGGTAAAAGTAGCATGCCACAAGTGGCGCACTACTTGTAGCGCGCTTCTCCCTAAGACTGGGTCCACTACACATGCTAAGTCTAGGGGTGTGCAGAAAGGGATTTTTTAGGCTCTGAATGGGAACAGTGATTTTGTACCTAGCCCTACCATAAATTTTAGGAAACAGAACGAGATTGGAAAAATGTTCGGTACCTAACTAATTAACCTTTTTCCTATATCAAATAATTTTATAGGATAACAATAACAGATAGTGAAACAGGATTTATTAATTTGAATAACTTTAAACTTAAAAATTAGTGAACTCTAGAAACTAAGAATTAAAATTTCCTGCGTTGTTGTGATTTCAATTGTATTGAGAACATAAGTTTGTTGTTTTGTGTTTAATGACATTTTACTAAATTAAGAGTTTTAAACAAAAATTTAAAAAATAGGTACCGTACCTAAGAATAAAACAGGATAGGAATAGGAGTAGGCCTACGTCAAAGATTAGGGGACCGGGATGGTCTAGTAATAACAGTGATACTGATAAGAGGTATCTTATACAAACATTTTCAAACTGTTCTTTCTTTAGTGTTGATCTCCAAGATTCCATAAATGCTCCAGGATAGTTGTCTTTGGGAAAGCAACCTAAAACTTTTCCATTTTTGCTTTTCTTGATTGCTTCAGCAAGTTTCTTCAAATTAGCCTTGTCTTCATCACCCTGTACAAAATATAAACAAAAAATAATCACCAGTAATCGTCAAATCACTAACCAGGATTGACGGAATAGGTCCACATGGACATGGCCATGGCACACACCTAGTTCAGGAATGCAATATTTTCACTTTTCAGTGAAGTTAAAACATTTTATAGATATGAGCAATTCTGATTCTCTGATCAGTCAGCACTCTCTACTGGCCAATGTGTATGATCATACACAACATACAATGGTTGCTGGGTTCTGGGTAGTAGCAAAAGAAAACCAGGCTATCAAGGTCTGGGGAGAACATTCAAGTTCGTGCAAGACAAGTGCCATTGTGCATCTATCATAATAATTTAGCATTCAAGTTTTAAACGTTTTGTAGGTCCCATAATATTTCTTATATACTCGTTCATTGCTCTTTACATTTTTAAGAGTTTCAGTTCAGGACGGTACCGTCTCCACAAGTAGATCACAATTTTTTTCACATCCGCCGTGCTTGCTTCTGGCGCTGTGCGTATGACCAGCTAAATTTAAATAAAACAAAACAGGTAGGCCTACACGGGACAATATTCAGCGGCTGACTTTGCTTAGTTAGCGGACTGTCCTGAAACCAATCTGATTTTGAGCATATTATATAGAATTGCTTGCAAGTGAAGCCAGCTGAATATTGGCACGCACCCTGCATATCACCCTGGCTTAGGTCTCAGGCCAAGCTACTTACACGATCTCGAACAAGAAGTTTGACTGGTGGAACGTTGTTTTCATCCTTGTTATTCTCTACTTGCCGTAAGAACTCTATTTTCTTCTTACTGGCCAAGAACATAATTGCTTCTTCTGTTAAAACCATTATA
The DNA here is from genome assembly GCA_024449915.1 of Sweltsa coloradensis. Classification (NCBI taxonomy): domain Eukaryota; kingdom Metazoa; phylum Arthropoda; class Insecta; order Plecoptera; family Chloroperlidae; genus Sweltsa; species Sweltsa coloradensis. Next base: position 142,374 of record JAMZAV010002461.1, read on the forward strand.
GTTTCAGTAAGTTCATAGCCAAGCAACCAGGTTTGAAGAGATACTGACTTGCAGTACACTACATCTTCATCCACACCAACAGCAGTGACAAGTGCATCAACATTTGCCAATCCAATGTCACTGTTATTTTCAGTATCCTGTCAAAATAAATATTCATATGTACTGATAGGAAATAATATTGTGTTGATCAAATCATTTTCAGAAGAGTAATTAATAAATGTACCTAGACTAAACTATGTTAAACATTTCTTTTTTGTTTAAGATTTAAACCCTTTTAGGGTTGTAAGAACAAATTATTGGACAATGTATTGTTAAAGGAGGCATCCAATTTTATGTTATAATTTTTTCTTGCAAGCATTTTTTTCAATATGGTCATTACGTTTGAGAACGACCCAAATAGATAATGAATGACTCAAACCATGGAGTTACAAGGTGCATGGATTGGATATGCATCTCTTGGTTAATTCGTGTAGGCCTATTGTGAAACTAGCCCAGAAAAACAAAAACTCGTCAAACATTGTCGCAATTTTCGCCTGTTTACACAAAATGTTTACCTTTTGAAGAGTTTTGTTGGGCTAAAATGGCCGCCAAAATTATTGGCGCTAAAAGTTTATGCCTAAACCGGAAACGAGAATCGCAGATGCACCGCCCCATAATGTTGCAGGTCCAGTAACGCCAGTTACTATGCTCAAACTATAGTTTGGGGTCTATCCGCAAATTTGAGGCCGAACATAGGACAAATTACAACAGAAGCAAATTTTGTATTATTGGATTCAGAAAAAAAAAATGAATAACCCATGAAAGAATCCCCTAAAATCCCTAAGGGTGGTTGGGTCTAGGCCCTAATCATTCTCTAAATGAAAATGTAACAAAATTGAATTTAAATCGCATTTTTGAAACCTAGTAGGCCTAGGCCTAACCATGGTAGGACCCACTGAAAATCAGTTATATAACTGAGTGGGCAGACTCTAAATAAAATTTATTTATTTATTATTTATTAATATTTGGACTTAGTGCGTAGGCCTATTCCCTATTGTGCCAGTAGAAAAACGTTACCCAAATTATATTGAAAAAATACAAAATTTGACCTTCATTGACCTCTGCTGGCCACAAAATTAATTTTTTTTTCCCTATGCCAAAAAATGCTTGATTTTTCAATCATTTTTCTTCCTGGCTATAGAGTGCTCCATCTTCTCATGTCCACTCTGGCGGCGAACACTGGAAACGCGCTAGAGAGGATAGAATCTACACATGCTATCCTCGCGCGTAAGAAATTAACTAATTGAGATTAGTATTGTGATGTTCTATCGCGCACACAACAAACAGCACCTACATGGAATCTAGTCTTCAACATCATATTTTAACAGAAACATAATTCGTTCCGTGAAAAAATGCATTGGAGACACTGAAAACGTAATCAAACGCCGACTGGTTAACCAACTAGGTATACCTACTGTTATTTTTTAGTTACACATTTCGTACGTTGAATATTATCTGTCCACAATCCACCTACCCACTTGCCATTAGAGTGTATATTTGCTGAAGCCCCTTGTTGGAAGATAAGTGACTCAACACATGCACTGATTCGTTATTTCGTGTAAGGAATCTACAAGAAATTACGGAAACAAAACACATTCCCTCTTACTTAGGTGATTCTGTGAGATCTTAATAAAGAGTGGTCTTCATATTAATATTTTAAATTCATATCTAGTTGATAAGACTAATTCATTTTTGGCTTAAAACAATAAGTAGCCCTAGATTATATCACAATAAATGGGCTAAGTCCAGATTTACAAAACCCAACCTTGGCCGGGGATCGAACCCATGCCTCCCAAAAGACCACCGAGACCGCGGTAGTGTATTTGTTGCTGAATTATTGGTGCATTTTGATATTTTAATATAATGAATATCAAATTCTTAAGTTATTAAATCACCACTCCCAGTTATATAGTCCGCGCCCGGCCAGAGGGAGACCATGGGTTCAATTCCAGTTTTTGTTTATAGTATTTATATTGGGATTTTTGTAATCTCAATAAAACAATCAAATCCCCTCAAGAGTAGGTGAATAAGATTTAAAAAATTTAAGTATTGCATTTTAATACCTGGGCTACCATGATTCCGAGAAAATTAAGCACAAGACCATTTTGACTTGTTATTCCCAATGTTCTTTTTATATTGGTGTTTTGTCCAGTAATTTTTTATTTTGCATTCTAATAATTTAGGAACGCATAATGTTTATTGTTTACTGCTTTATTGTCTTCACTCTTCACAAAGCTTGAGTGGCTTTATTGTTGTTGCTTGAATTGAAACGCTGTGTGCTACTCAAGTATTGCATTACATTCCATATTAGGCCTATTATAGATTATAGAACATAACTAAATATTTTGCTTTGATATTAATAAATTTAGTCATTATATTAGTATTATTTCAAAGAATGTTGGACACTGTAATGTGGTACTCTGGAATAATACTACGACCACAAAAATAAGCAGTTTATATCAACGTATACGTTCACAGGCGCCCGACAGACTATATCCGTAGGTATTTTAATTATAAATGCTGATATAAATCTTATCTATATAAATACTAGAAATACTTATAAATAAATAAATACTAGATTTCGAATTCATAATGAGCCACATGATACCTATTCTATTCCCCCAAAACCTTATATATTTACTAGGGATGACATCGGGTACTCGGGTACCCGACTCCTGTTGGAGTCGACTCCATTTTCAAGGAGTCTGGTATAATTTTTTTTTTTTTTTTTAAATAATAAATTGTATGAGATTGCACTTGTTGTCTCGTTAGTCGTTATCTTATCTCAAAACGTAAACATAACAAATCAGCGAGAGTCTTGGTGGGTGTACCTAAGAAATGGATAAAAAACCTACTAAAAACTCCATTCCTGCGATTAAGAGAGTATAGGACATGCGTTTTAGGCAAATTGCTGTTCGCTCGGCCAACTGACACCACAGGTGTCTGAAATTTTGAACATATGTCACAAATGTGGAATTATAGGGCTCTGCAGTAACACATTTTTAAATTTTGTTTTAAAATAATTTATAAAAATTAAATTAGTTTTCACAAATTTTGATTTTGTTAAAAACTCCAAAATTGATCATATTCGTGATTTTTTTCTGACTGATTAAGTCAAAATTTGGAAAATCTATGACCACAGGGCTGTCTATGTATGCTTTATTGACAACTTTGCAAAGTTTCATATACGTCGGATGCATCTTGGCCGAGCGAATAGCTATTTGCTAACAGCCAAATGTGTCCCATTCCATCTTACTAGGAAAACGCGTAAGTCCCGCCGCGTTGTTGGATGAGCGTAATTGGTGGGTTGAGCTGCCATGTGCAATGCGGATTTTCTGTTGTTCTGTGAAAAAATTATTACTAAGTCGAAGATTTTTTTAAATTAAATTAAATTAAATAAAAAATAAACTTTATTTTTTTAAAATTATTAATCGTAATTAAAAAAAAAAAAAAAACGTAAAATTGCGATTTTCATAAGAAATAATTATTCGATTGCGCTCAAATTTTACACGAATATATTAATTCATAAAATTAAGGTTCTGTGAAAAAATCATTACAATAGGAAAAAGCATGTAGGTGTTATATGTCGAAGAATTGTTTTAAAAATCAAAAAAATTTGTAAAATTGCAATTTTCATGAGAAAAAATTTGTCGGTTGCGCTCAAAAACGTGGCAGTTCTAAGTTCAGAGATTTCAAAGGCCTCCACAAAATTTCATCGCAATCGGAGTATCGGTTTAGCCGGAATCGTGTTAACAAACAGCCAAAAATACAAAAAAAAAGAAAAAGAAAAAAAAAAAAAAAACATTCCGGATTTTTTTCTCCAGTGTAGTGAAATGGAATCTTCGCTTCGCTCGCTACGCTCATCCAAAAAGCAATTTAAAGTAAATATTTTAAATTCTATTGAGGCTCAAAGTTTGTTTGTAGTATTTTAAATCACGCGCAAACCGCACGTGACGTCAAGATCTATGTCTTGAGCATGCTAGAGAATTGTTGACCAATGGGCAAAGTTGCTTAATGTCTTTGGATTAATGAATAAACTACCGCCTTCTAGATTACATAGTTAATATCACTGTTTGGCATCACCTTATTGGCCGATTCGCAACAATGCCATATAGTGACGTAGTGGCTCGTTTTTCCCGCCAATATAATTGGTGCAACTTTCAGCTTACTTTTATAAACGAAAATCTTATCTAAATAATAAAAAAATATATATGATTGACGTATTCAGAATGAAGTCCTTATGTAGTGGAGTAATAAAAAAGTTAAGGTATATTCCCTAATAGGAAGCTTCGCAAACGCTTTTTCAGGCGCGTTGTTTGATAAGCGTAATTTTTTTAAAACAAAAAAAAAGAGTAAAATTGCGATTTTCATGAGAAATTATTTTTCGATAGCGCTCAAATTTCACACCAATATATTAATTTATAAAATAAAAGTTCTGTATAAAAATCGTTACAATCGAATAAAGCATGTAGGTGTTATAAGTCAAAGAAATGTAAAATCAAAAAAATGTAAAATTGCAATTTTCACAAAAAATTATTTTTTGATTGCGCTCAAATTTCACACGAATAGGCATAAATAAATTTTAAAAATTAAGGTTCTGTGAAAAAATCATTACAATCGGATAAAGCATGTAGGTGGTATAGATCAAAGAATGTTTAAACAAATCGAAAAAATCGTAAAATTGTGATTTTCATGAAAAATTATTTTTCGATTGCGCTCAAATTTCACACGAATATATAAATTTATAAAATTAAGATTCTGGGAAAAAATATTACAATCGGATAAAGCATGAAGGTGTTATAAGTCGAAGAAAGTTTAAAAACAAATTAAAAAATTGTACAATTGCAATTTTTATAAGAAATAATTTTTTTATTGCGCTCAAATAATACACGAATATATAAATTTTTAAAATTAAGGTTCTGTGAAAAAATCATTACAATCGGATAAGGCATGTAGGTGGTATAAATCAAAGAATGTTTAAACAAATCGAAAAAATCGTAAAATTGTGATTTTCATGAAAAATTATTTTTCGATTGCGCTCAAATTTCACACGAATATATAAATTTATAAAATTAAGATTCTGTGAAAAAATCATTACAATCGGATAAAGCATGTAGGTGTTATAAGTCGAAGAATGTTTTTAAAAATTGAAAAAAATCGTAAAATTGCAATTTTCATGAGAAATAATTTTTTGATTGCGCTCAAAAACGTGGCAGTTCTTGGTTCAGAGATTTCGAAGGCCTCCATAAAATTTCATCGCAATTGGAGTATCGGTTTAGCCGGAATCGAGCTAACAGACACACAATAATACAAACAGAAAGAAAGAAAGGAAAAAAAAAAACATTCCGGATTTTTTTCTCCAGTGTAGTGAAATGGAATCTTCGCTTTGCTCATCCAATTATGTTTAGGCCTAACAATGGTCACATTGTTGTTAATGTTAATAATTAGTAAATAGGTCACACTTGATAAGGCTTAAGTCAATCTGGCAGAAAAAGGTTATTGGAGCGCGTAGCGAAGATCCCATTTCACTACACCGAAGAAAAAAATCTGGAATGTTTTTTTTTGTGTTTGTCCATACGATTCCGGCTAAACCGATAGGGCCTACTCCAATTGCGATGAAATTTTCTGGAGGCCTTCGAAATCTCTGAGCTTGTAACTACAACGTTTTTGAGCGCAATCGAAAAATTATTTCTTATGAAAATTGCAATTTTCCTTTTTCCGATTTTAAAAAAATTCTTGGACTTAAAACACCTAGGCCCTACATGCTTTGTTCAATTGTAATAATTTTTTCACAGAACTTTTATTTTATGAATTAATAAATTCTTGTGAAATTTGAGCGTAGGCCTAATAAAAAATTATTTCTCATGAAAATCGCAATTTAAAGATTTATTTATTTTTTTATTTTTTAAATTTCTTCGACTTATAACACCTACATGCTTTATCCGATTGTAAGAATTTTTTCACAAAACCGTAATCGGATGAGCGAAGCAAAGACTTCAATTTCACTGACCCCCCAAAAAATTTAGCTCGGGTGTTTTTTTTTTCTTTTTCTGTCTGTTCGCACGATTCTGGGCAAACGGCATATGCGATCTTGATGAAAATTGGAGGGGACCTTCGTTTTCTCTGAACTTGGACTTGCCACGTTTTTGGGTACAATCGAAGAAATATTTCTCAGGAATATTGTACTTTTATTATTTTTTGATTTTTAGTGCAATATTTTCATGTCATTTTGGCCTATTCTGACCAAACGAGTGGAGCTACAACGTTCATATTGCACATGGACATTAAGGTAATGGTGATGTATTGCTTTTTGAAAGAAAAAGTTGAAAACATTGGACAGAATCCATAGCCTAGACTAAATGTTTTAATGTGAGTTTTTTTAGGTTTATAATAACAATTAACGAGTAACAATAGGAACTTGACAACAATCACTTACAATGCGTTCAAAAGGCACTTGATAAGTAAAGAGATCCCACGCAAACTAAAAACTTACAAAAAAGCTCATCGATCAACGCGACGGGTCTTTAGTGTTTTCCTAGTTTTATGAATTCATATGTTCGTGTGAAATTTGAGCGTAGGCCTAATCAAAAAATTATTTCTCATAAAATCGCAATTTTACGCTTTTTTCGTTTAAAAAAAGTTACGCTCATCCAACAACGCACCTGAAAAAGCGTTTGCAAAGCTCCCTAGTTTTTACAATCTGTAAGCCTATGAACCTAACGAGTATGTAGTCAGAAATCCGTTTGCTTATGTTTAGGCGCACAATAATCGTGTAACGTAAGAGGCCTAATATAATTCACCGATAGAGGTTTCTCACGTACCGTACTACGTAGGTCTATCAAGACTATATTTTCAAACGTACATGATCAAAACCCACACTTGATGGATTCAATACTTCTCACCATTTTGTTCAGACATTAGACAAAACCGTGTGTTAAGTGTAGGGATGTACGAACAGTCGAAATTCGAACTCAAACTTTTTGTAAGTTTGAGTTTGGTTCAAGTTCGAAAAAAAAGTTTGATGTTTGAGGTTTGATTTTTTTTTTTTTTTACTAATTTGTGGTGGTGTGCAGCCACATATTACTATTTGACATGTCAAAATATGGTTCTCAGTTTACAGGTACAAATTTAAAAACAAAAAATGGATGGTGGAGGTGCCGGTCCAGAAGTTAGGTACTATACTTTCTTGGTGGAGGTGCCGGTCCAGACTTAGGCCTATCACTATTTTACCTAAGCCTATTATGACGGTTTGATATATCTGAAAGTTGTTGGGTTCGATTTTCAAAACAATAAAAGTTCGAGTTTGAAGTAAAAATAATGGGTTTGCACAACCCTAGTTTAAGCAAGGTTGTTTTAGGCCTGAAAAACACACAACCAGGTTGCCCGCAACCAACAACCAGGATGAGATTTGAAACACATAGGCCTACATGTATTTTTAAAAAACATAATCTTCAAAAAATGTTTGCGTCTTTGCTGTATTTCACTTAGGCCCCCCCGCCCCCAAGTGTTACAATAAATGTAATATAACTAAATGGACCAAATATGCAGGGCGGCAATGAACTTTTGCCGGCAAACCGGTTCTGGGGAGAACACTGGGCTATAGGCCTATGTGCCACAAAACAAAAACTTAGAGAACGGTTAAACTTCGTATAAAAACGGGGGTCCCAGACCCCAGCTACACCACGCACCCTTGTTGTGAGTACAAATTACACAATGCAAGTGGCCAATTAATGAATTTGTAGAGGGTTGGCCTGCAACACTCCAGGATCCGTATCAATTATTCAGTGGATTACAAAAAAAATCGCAATACGGTAACGTTAATAGCACTTTTAAACCCTCACAGCCATAACATTTGAAGACATCACTAATCATCATTTCCATACTTTGATTGCCTGCGTGCCTGTGCCTGACTAGCACGACTACTGAAAGCACAGGGCCTAGTTGTCCCTAGTGCGAGATAGAAGATAAGACGCAGCGCAAACTACGATACGCCACCTTACAGCTGACAACACAGGCACACAGTACATTTAACATCAGCTGCATTGGCAAACTAGATAACAAAAAACAAAGAAAGCAAACATTGCTGTCTCATAGAGTGGTGTCTTTTTGTCATTAGAATTTAATTTAGACCTACTCGTAGACCAAAAAAAAAAATAAGACTGTATAGAGCTTGCTTAACTTTAGCACAACACGTCATTTTTAGGAGGGTGTATATTTTATTGGATGGAGTGTATTCATACATTGGATCCTCGGTTATGAAAGGGTATCACTAGACGTAAAAATTTGCTGTGTAAATCGTACGTTGGGCGCCGCTAATCGCCTTGCTTTTTTTACTTTTGGCAAAACTCCTTTGTGTAAAGTCCTTTATATTTAAAATAGAAACTTTAGGCCTAAAGGGTTTGAAGTTTTTTGTTTTTTTGTACGTCAAATGGTGTAGACTATTTTGTTTTTGTGAAAGAAATTAGGGGTAATGTGGGTAATTGGAAACACTTTTAGTGTTTTTAAACTTTGACCTTATTTGTAGGCTAGGGTATTGATAGGAGAGAAAAAATGTAAGGAGCAAAATTGTGCTTTGGGATGTAAACTAAATCATGACACCAACAAGAATTTCATGGAAGAATATTGTATGGTATTTTTATTGCTTTTTTTTAAAACTCGAATTTGTTTCCAATTACCCCAGATATTGGGGTAAATGGAAACAGCCATGGTACAACTCGTAGACCCATAAGGAAACTAAAGTAGGGTAATTGGAAACAAAGCATTTTAAGCTGTGATTCTAACACAAAAAAAATTAATACATTATGATACAAACTGTAGATTCTGTGTACATTTAAAGAAAACCTTCCGTCGCAACGCAGAATTGTACGGAAAATCTCAAGAGCATCACAAGCATGAAAATAAGGCTGTTGTATAAAAAAAGTTGTATTTTGTATTTAAATATAAATACAATCATTACTTAAAATTAAATTTACAAAAACTACATCAACAGATTGGTAAATTACCTACAAAAAAAAACATGCATCGATTGGGCAAATGGAAACGTTAGCTGGGTCTGTCCATGGTTTCTCTTGTGACCGTTTGCAAGAATTTTGAGTATTACTTAGATCACAGTTTTTTATTTATTGGAGCGTTTTCTGTCAAATTTGTGTAAATAATTCAAGTTAAAAATAATTTATTAATGTTCAAAATCTCAAACAGATTGGTACATCCAAAGACTTACAAAAAATTAAAGTTCATCAGTTTCCTCTTGTGACAAGGTAAGCACACTGAAATGTACATGTCAAGTTTCAAGTCCTGACCTATCAAATCTAACTTCATTTTGAAATAAAAAACTTGTCTGATCACCAATCCCTAACTATTGTATTAAACAACACTTGATTTGTTAACATTGGGTTAAAGATAATGACATTATTCATATTTATACTAAACATGTATGGTTTCTCTTGTGACAGTTTCTCTTGTGACATATGTGAACCAGTATTAAGCAAGGTTAATATTAGTTACAAAGCATTGGTTTTTATCAATCAATAGTCATACTGTCATTAGAGAAGCAACAAGATAAATTACAGGTAGAGTGGAATAATATATATTTACAAAACAAATGGTAAAATGTTGACATTCAATTGGTTAACTACTGAAATGTATGAGATCGATTATTAGCTAAACAGTTAAAAACAAGTGTAAAAGTGCAAGTGTTAGTAAAAGCATTTATGATGGATTGATTGACCATGTTGAATTATAAGATTTATCAACATCAAAAGAGCTTAACACAAAATATTTATAGGGAAATGAGCAATGAAACAACACGCTGAAATTCCACAGCTTCAACGCAAAAGATAGCTACACGCGGACGCCCTGAATACGTAACTAAATTAGGTGCTGCATTCAGTTTGGCTAAAAGAGTGTTCTTTGCCAGTAGGCCTATAGCAAAATCATTGATAGCAGGCCACATAAATCGGTTTGGCCCACAAACTTTCATAAATATAACTCAAAAGTCAAAACGGTTTAGTTTTAGCGTTAGTTTTAGCCATTTGATAGGCATAGAGCTGTAAAGTGAACCAGTTATTTGATAAAATTTGTTTAGGCTATAAAATTAACAGGCTGCTTAGTTTTCTAAAACAGTCTAGGCCTAGGTCTAAGCCCAACACCTCTGGACTTGAACCTACCCCTACCTAGAATCATAGGTCTTTTGCCTACATTCAAACCACTTAGTTCCCGTGACTAGGCTTAGGCCCAGTAAAAGTATGATCTCTAAAAGTTACCCATGTCATGTCCCTGCCTAAAAGTTGTTAACATATCAATTCTAGGACCTACTGTTAAAAGTTCTACCTTGCCTAAGCCTAGCATTTCTAACCCTATTCTGGCCCGGATTCCATTAGTGATTCTGAATCTAGATCTAAGTATTTTACAGTAGGCCTATTATAACATGCATATTATTTCAATAGAGCCTAAAATGTTGATGTTTTACTATACATAATGGGAATTAAACTTAGAATAACAACAACAACAACAAGTAGAACCATGTGCTTAAAAAATGTGGTTTCTCTTGTGACAAGTTCTTCGGTTTCCTCTTGTGACTGATATTGAGATCTAACTAGAAGGCTGTGTATTGAACTCAGGTTGATGCCACTTACACCATCTATTTAGTGTGGCATGAACTAGCACTGTGCCAAGTTTTGGGTCAATAAATGCAATACTCTGTTCTTACAGCTAGTTGAATCACTATTTGGTTTCTCTTGTGACAGCTTCAAATACAGATTTGAAAATCATATTTCCACAAATCTTCTTTTATTCTTAGGGGTTTAAAGATAGTAGATTAATAAAATATACACTTTGCTGAATAACTGGGTACAATTTTTTTTTATGTAAGTCAATTAGAAAACTTTTGATAAACATCCAAAGTTAAACATTATTTTCCGGCGTTTTTCCGTTTTAAAAATTTCCACGTTTAACTTTGTTTTGAACACACATGTATTAAAATAAACTTCACAAGGCATAATAAATAAGATAGTGTGATCTTTTGTGATTAATTTGATGTATCATACTTAGTTGTAACATTATTTTTTATATTTTGTTATTTTGGATACTTTCTCATGGACATACCCAGCTGCGGGTTTTTTGGATTTCTTGTGATTTTGGAAAAAAAAAATTTAAATGCACATATTTTCAATGGCATCTTGGTGTGGGTCCAAGACCAAGTCCACAGTGCCAAGTTTATCTTTATTGGACCAGCAAATATATTATTTATCAATACCGAATCATGGTCATCTCTTCGAGGGTATCTTTCCTTCCAAAACATGATAATCTGAAGCCTAAGTAAGAAGGCTGTGAAGTCAAGACATTGTTGCCAACTTACCTTACTTTTAAACCAAACATTTAAATGTGTTTCCATTTACCCCTGAAATTTGTCCATAGCTTAACATGGATCTTTTGGCTTTGTTTCCAACTTCCCTGTATGTTTCCAATTACACCTAATTCATGTTTCCAATTACCCCCAAGTATGAGATAATAGGGGAATTGGAAACATTGCTTATCAGGAGAAACTATGATAATTATCTAAATTTCACCTGTACCATATTGTTGACTAATGTGTCTTTGTTAATTTCCATCCAAGAACAAATTTCTTAAAAACAAAATAAGGACCATAACAGGGGAAATTTTGAGAAGTGTTTCAAATTGAAACAAGTTTTTTGTGTAGAGGCTGGTTGCAATGTGTATGACATGCATATCATCTAACAGAAGAAGCTGTATCTACTTGCACATTTTCCATAAAGGTCTGGACCATGCTATCTAACAATTTTTTTAAAATTTGAACTTCACATACGGAAGTTATAAAGGGTGTTTCCAATTACGCCCTGTTTCCAATTACCCACATTACCCATACAGTATATGATTTTATTTTGTTCCCAACGTAGGCCTATACCTAACCGGTACCAACTATTTGTATACATCGTTGATCACGTTGAGAACCCGTTGAGAGAATTAATTTGCAATTTCGTATCAATATAAATGGGGTATTTCTCGATTTGGTTAGTTGGGAAACACTCCCGTAGATGTAATTGTTATTATTTAAGCTACAATTAAAAAATTAAAAAGGTCCGCCCCAACCGAGATTCGAAATACCTAATCGAGAAATAAACCCTCGCTGGTAAAGGTAGTGACATTAGCCTATAGGTAGGCCTAATTAATGTTTGGTGGTCAGTTCAAAGGCAACAGTTTCCGTTGCAGTAGGCCTACTGTTCCATCCACTAAGATGTATAATGCAACTACAGTACTGAGATTAAAATGTAGGTACCTGTCCTGATGGTCTAGTGGTTAAGACGCTCACCTGGAATGTGGGAGACCCGTGGTTTGAATCCCGGTTGGGGCGGACTCTTTTAATTTCTGAATTGTAGTAAATAATATAGGTACATGGGGTAGGTCTAGTTATTTATTTGTAGGCCTTATATTGGGTAAAAATGCTGTAGGCCTAGGTCTATAGCGCCTCGTGAAAAGTAACACACACTACAGGGGGGAGGGGGGGGACGTGAATGTTTTTTTTGGTCAGCTAGATCCACCCCTACGGCGCTCAGCGCCCCCCTTTCCCCCAACCTACTTCAAACTTTGAAGCAAAATTAGTGTTTTTAAATTGGTGCTTTTTGTGTGTGGTGCTATACGGCATAATTACCGTTGCATATGCTGGATCCACGGTTGGGTTAGGGTTAGGGTATCACTGGACGTAAAAATTCACCGTGTAAATCGTACCGGTAGGCCCTAGTACTTTTGCAATTGGGGGGTCCAACTTTTTAACACTGCAATGTGAGGGGAAAAGTAGGTTAGGGGAAGGGGGGGGGGGGCGCACGAAGCGCGTACGTTTTACAATATTAGGCCTATCATTGAGCGAGCGAAGCGAGCGTCTCCACTTGACTCTTATGGCTCAAATGTCTGTTTTTTTTCATTTTTCATTTTTTTTTTTTCTGTTACTGCTTCGATACAGGTCGCACCGTTTCTCTGATCGACCTGAAATTTTTCACACATGTAGGCCCTACATACCACCTAGGCGGGTTGCTGTATAGTTTTTGAGCAAAATGCGATCGTTGGTTAGGCCTATAAAAAATAAAATAAAAAAATGAAAATGTTCCGATCGTTATGAAATTTTGCAGGGTCAATAAGTAGGCCTAGGCTACAACATTCTCTCCTATTTTACAAATTTTCAGCTAAATCGGTCAAGACCTTAAAGACTTATTGGTAGGGCTATGTAACATTATGGGAATGTCGTACTTGGGTCGTTGTTTCACGTAGGCCTACCGGTGCTCGCTCTACAACGCGACGGGACTTAAGCGTTTTCCTAGTTATTTTTATTCGCGCCCCCCCTCCACTCCCCCAAACCTACTTTTCCCCTAATATAGCAGTGTTACTGCAAGAGTACCATCGTACGTTGGGCGGGGCAAATCGCCTTTTATATTTTTGGCAAAACTACTTTTCAATAGAAAATTTGAAAGTCCTTTAGGCCTATATTTAAAATAGAAATGTCAAAGGTTTTGTAGTTTTTTGTTTTATTTTTCAACCTCAAATGGTCTAGCTAGGGCTAGGCCTAGGGGTATATTTTGGACTCCCCTCCCCTCCAAAAAAAAAGTTCCCAACGTATAGCCTAGGCCTAGGGTCAGCTATGCAGTTCTCGACCACCTTTCGTCTTAGCAAAATAATTTGTTCTATGTTTTACTGTATTTCAGCCATTGTATCTCCGAAATAGTTGGGGAATGTCTCAAAACGTTCCGGCGATCGAGGCTGTCCAGGGTAGTGTACCAAACGTATCCTAATGTTTATACTTCTGGTCGAATCAACTAACAATCGAAGGCTGCATCGAATCAATTCTCGACCTAGGCTTTTATTTCGTAACCTATTCTCGACCGCCCATGTAACCAATTCTCGACCGCGGCAAATCCCATGTTAAACTTCGCCGAATATTATCAAAATCAGAAATCGACCCAGAGTTTAATAGCATTATAAAAACGGTATAAATGTCCATCAAAATACATATTTCGGTGCAAAACAATCAATAATGAGCAAAATAGACCATTTCCGACCACGTACGCCACGGCCCTAAACCTAGGTCGAGAACCCATTTCCTTGCGGCCGAGATCTGATTACGTTCCGCCATGACAGTTGTCCCGTCACTGCCGTGCTGAATTCAATATTTGAGGTGTAATTATAAGTTATATACTAAAAGTAAAGGCAATTAACGTAAATACAATGTTTAATAGTCAACATAAATGCAAACAGTATGTCCTGAGCCCTAATTAAACAGGAGAAAACCCTTGTTGAAAATGTACGACGCCGACGCTAGCCTTGTTAGCGCGATCTATTTAGGCCACATTCTTTGAGTCAAACCTATAACGACCTATTAAAATGCGATAGTCAATACATTTTAATCGTTTACGACGTCGATTTTTGTACAGTCTTCATGAAAACATTGTTCCCGATCTAATAAAAGCAATCCCAGAGCTGTCACATCAACACAACATGGTTTTATTTGATAAATAGGTGGCGTGCGCGTAAGGGTGGTCGAGAACTGGTGATGGTCGAGAACTGCATACCTTACCCTAGCCTAGGGCCTACACATTCAAGTAGGCTACCTCAATATAAGCCTTGGCCTAGGACCTAGGGCCTAGCCTAGGCCTTCACAGGGTAGTTTTTACACTAAAAATGTTTTTTTATTTATACTAGGCCTAGGCCTAGGCCTAGGCTAGCCCTAGAAGAGGCTAGGCCTAGTGTGGTTTGATTTCACAAGCTAAGTTGGCCTAGGCTCTAGGCTAGGCCCTACCCACCCACCTATCCATCCTTGGCAGGTAGACCTACGGTCAAGATACAGCTTCTAGCCTACCTAGGCCCTAGACCTAGGGCCAAGGTCAAGCCACCACTGGGGCCCTAGCCTAGGGACCTAGCCAACCAAGGCTTAACCTATTTCAGGCACTGGCTAGGCCCTAAAACTAGAGCGAGGCCTAGGCTCTAGGCCTACATACCTTCCAAGCAGAATATAACCTCTTCATCCGCCTGTAAAACGCATCTTTATCCAGAGTAGGATTCGACATTTTGTATTCAGTCTCCACAGAATTCGAACTAGTGTTTACACAAAAGAGCTAAGCCCGTGTCCTGACAGGCCTAATAGGGCTAGGGCCCCAAAGCTAGAGCTTAGCCTAGCCTTTAGGTAGGGACTCCAAATATAGCAAATTACATCAACAACACTTCATTTAATTAGAACTCTTGATATACAAACGAAATCTAACTTTGAACAACAGAAAACATTCATTAGAGCTAAAATAGCAACTTTGCCGGACTTTTCGGGTTTATGCGCAGGGCGCATGGGAGGTGGCGCGGCGCAGCGCATGTAAGGAAGTCACGTGAACAAACTCAGGGACGGCAAAAGAATCGATCTTCGATGTATCGATTCTTTTGATCGATATATCGATTTTTTAATCGATTTTTGTGCCGCGATTTTTTTAGAAAGAATCGATTCTTTTTTAGGCGATCTTTTGATTTATTTACGTTTCCTGTGCAGCGCAGATGCATTAAGTTATAATAATTTTGTTTACAACATTATTAATTTTCAGTTCTAATTTTTATCGCGTGTAGAAACAAAATACCATTGTTGGTCGTACGAAAGACAAGACTAATTTTTAGTAAAATTGCATTGAAAGAATATGATATTTTTCTGGATGTACTTTTTGTCTTACGATATTTGGAAAATCGATTCTTTTTTTTTGACGATATTTTCAAATGTATGTGTGACTGTCGTTTATTACATGGGTTGGTGATGGGGGGGAGGGGTGGGGGGGGGTGGCACAGGCAGGCAGCGGGTGCTTTGACAGACTAAGCGACGAATTTTACAACACGTGTTTCAAACATTACCACGGCTCAGCTCAGTACTATTTCAAAGGTGCGGTGCCGGTGCAGCACTGCAGGTGCTCAGCTTTTCAGTGTTTTTTTACTTTTACTCGCAGCAGAAATAGACAATATTAAATGGCTAGTTATAAAGTATCATATGGATAGAATCGCTTCATCTAAAATATCGGTGCATAAAAAATCGTCAGAACAACGATTCTTGATGTATATTTGTGACCACCCACAACCTCAAGGCTCAAAGTAAATTTAAAATAAGCTACGGCAGTGAATAAACTCACTCACTCACATTAAATTAAAAGTGAAGTGTGTAATTGCCACTGCTCCCACCAGGAGTTCAATGACAATTGAGTATAATTGTATCAAATAGTTTATGTAGGGGCCTATATCTACAAAACATAAAAAATGTTTGAATGTAACGCATGCGGAAAAAATCGATTTTCGATATATCGATTTCTTTGTGGCAAAACAAATCGATTTTTTGGATCGATTCTTTGATCTTAAAATCGATTTACTTTGATCGATGCCGAAGATCGATCTGTATCGATATTCGATTCATTCAGAAATATTTGGCCATCCTAGACCAAACTTCAACTGTTGTTGTTGTTGTGTGTGTCTTTACATCGTTACTTCATAGTCATAGTGCTTAGCCTACATTGCGTTCTTAAAATTAATAAGATATCAAAAAAATAAACAATTTATAAACTATAAATAACATTAGCAGATCATTAGTAATAACAACAGAAAATAATGAATAAACGAATCAAGTGCTAGCAGGCTGTGAGAGTTCGACAATCAGGAAAGCCAACGGCAAAAGCGATAAAAGTTTTTAATTGCTAGTTGGTCACCCTGCACATCCACGATTTATCTTGGAAAGATGGCGGCGATTGTGCGAGTAGTGAAGTGCTCTGCTCTACGACGTTCTATCCTTCTACATCCTAGCCAACAAATTCGTGCAATATCGACATCAGGAAAGAAAAGAGAGACTGTCACAATATCAGATCCCGTGGAAAAAAGCAAAACAGAATGTGCTACATCGAAAAATTGGGTCAGTTACGGCTTCGACTTTCAAGATCAAACAGCTGACAAGGATGCTCTGCATTCTACATTTTTCTTTTCTGTAACACTGTGTCTAGTATTAGGAGGATTTCTTTGGGCATATTTACCCGACTACGGTATGCGAGATTGGGCACAGCGAGAAGGTTTCCTAGAACTACGCAGAAGAGAACAGCAGGGCTTGCCACAGATTAGCCCCAACTTGATCAGTGAGGACTCAATTGTATTGCCATCAGATGAGGAACTGGGAGACGTTGAAATTATTATATAAATCTTAGGTTCACCCTAGGACTGGGCCTACTAGGATAAGGGTTGTGCCAATGTCGGCCGACAGTCTTGTAGATTAATGTTTCAAATACATATTAAATTGATGTAATATTGTGTGCAAATAATTGAACTTTATTGTGTTATAAACTTATGTTTTGATTGACAAACCATAGGGTAAAATTACAGGAAGATTGTAGCTCCATGGCCAGAAGTTAACATGATAATTGATTATTAATTATTATACATTTATAAGCTTATATTAGCTATTTATCATTCTTGTACAGTACATAAAACATTTTTAATCAGTTAAAGCAAATTAACACTAAAATGCATTAAACCTGTAACATTGTTTCAATCACAATATTCGTAAAGCATAAACACCATTCTCAAAACTAACTTTGATTGAATCAATCACTGAGTTGCCGGAACAAAGATTTGTGTCTGCTGATGTTCAATGTCGGTGCTTCCAGTTCCTGGTCCCATATGTAATCCTTCCAGGGTTGAGAATGGCAATGTGGCACTAACAGTAATTGGAGGCATGCCAGGTAAAGAAATGGGGGTCATTACTGGCATTCCTTGAATGTTAGATGTAGGGAAACCTAAAACAAATAAAAATCAATTAGACATCCACCTAATGTTGTGACATGACAGCCTCTCCCCTGTAGGCTAGCTCATAAATATTCCATCTAGGCCTATAACACCATAGGCTACTTGAGACAGGCCATTTGTAAATGTACGGTTATGAACATTCGTGATTCTGCAATTATCCAGAAGTGCATGTGCAACAATTTTTAAAGTAAACCATTGCCCAGGGAGTCTACGCTTAATAGTGCATCCAAACCACCGTTAGTCATGACCATGATCCATGAGTTTGATAAATAATTCAGTGCTAGAATGCCTGTTCACTTCCAAGCACTAAAGTGGCTGCCAAACTATCAACAAAGTTGCCCAACTCCCATTGCCCAGCCTTATTGCTATCCCCGACACACGAGCAATAAAATAAAAAAACAGTGGTGCCACCTACTGTTGTGATTGCTTATCAACGATCACGTGATACTCTGAAGAGATCTGATTGGATGTTGCTAACTTTTATCGCCTGGTAGCCTAGTTCAGAATGTTGGAACGTTTTTGGGATGTTGCGCAACTCGACTTTGCCATTTGGCGGGCATTTAGCAATATGCACATTATCAAATGCACACCAAGTCACCAACTCACAACATTGTTGGGCAACTATGTTGATCGTTTGGCAGACGCTTAGGACTACAGGCCTTGGGTAGGTAATTATTGGTATTGTTCTTGCACACGAACGCAACGTCTTGATCCTATCCTATTGGCATTGCGCACTGTGTGGTGGTTTTATATTTCATTCATTCAACTTTTTTCATTCAAATTATTACAATTTAAATATATACCTGCGCATTGTTGTAACGGTGATAATTTTTTTGTATTGCACGCCCACCTTCGAATGTCACTCCTCGCCACTGGTTAGTCCTGTGGTGAAGGCTACAAACTTAAAAGGAGGTAGGCATGCTCATTTTATGCAGCTTGAAATTTCTTACAATTTTATATTTAAGTCTCATCTATTTGTAATTTTACATAGGCCTAATTGTGTAGGCTACAACAAATAAATTATGAAGTCATCTAGGCCTATACGGTAGCACTTTTCCATTAATTGATTATAGGGCCCAGAAACCAAACAAAAAAATAAATTCAATTTTCTAGAATTTAGAATCTGACAAAATGGTCAAAAACGCCCAAATAACTGGTACCGGTAGGCCTACGCATTTTCTGACTGATTGAAGATAAGATTTATTCAGATAATGATTTATAGCTGTATAGAACAAGAAATGTGCCGAACATTAAATCAGCCCTCCCTCTTAATTAGTGATGACATCGAGTCCAAAAAGTCCGAACCGGTTCCTCTGCCCCGGAACCGGTTCTAAAAAAAAACAGGAAAAAAAGGAATTTAAAAAAAAATCATTTTTTTTAGTTACAACAATCAGCAGGTCAAAAAGTGCCCTAAAAAGCTTTCTTCAAAGTTCAAACAATGCGCGCGTCCTTGAACAACCCATAGCCGATTGTGCAATCTGGAGTGGGATGGGCCTAGCATAGCTGAATAACTTCACAATCTGTGAGAAAAGAAGGTGCTGTTACGTAGTTACGTACAAAAAAAATTTAAAAAAATAGAATTTCATTATCAATTACTTACTAGGTCGCTTCGCGAACGCTTTTTTTAGTCGCGTTGATGGATGAGCTTTTTTGTAGGCCTAAGTCTTTAGTATGCGTGAGATCAATTAACTTTTTCAAGTCCCATTGCAAAATCTATTTTGTTAAACTAGGGAAACGCCAAAGTCGTTGCTAAACGAGTGAGTGAGCCATGTGTTGAGTACCCGGTAACATTACATTTTTCCCCTACCATAGGCCTATCTAACCTATCTTAGGCTACAGTGGCGCATTACGGCCTTACAGTTGACGCGCCCTTATACCAACTAAACTTAAAAATCCTATTATTAATACGAATACTAGGAAGCTTCGCAAACGCTTTTTTTAGTCGCGTTGATGGATGAGCTTTTTAATAAAAAATGTTAATATTAATTTAAAATAATAAAACATATTAACACGGCCCATACAAAGCAATCATTAGGTCTGTTGGATCTTTGATTGTTTGTAACAAGGCTGTGAGTAAGGTATAAAATCTCCTGTGAAGTTTTTATACAAGGCTGTGAGAAAGGTCTAAAATCTATCTATATTTTTGTGCTATTTGGGCGGATTCTGACCAAATGGGTGGGGCTACAACGTTCATATTTCACAAGGACATTAAGGTAAGGGTGATGTATTGACTTTTGAAAGAAAAAGTTAGCCAGAATCTATAGAAATAAAGGTTTTAATATTTAACACTTCAAAAAACTGAAATTAAAACCTTTATTTCTATAGATTCTGGCTAACTTTTTCAACTTTATCTTTCAAACGTCAATACATCACCTCTACCGTAATGTGCATGTGAAATATGAACGTTGTAGCCCCACCCGTTTGTTCAGAATCGGTCCAAATGTCACGAAAATATCGCACTAAAAATCGAAAAAAATCGTAAAAGTATGATATTCATGAGAAATATTTCTTCAATTGTACCCAAAAACGTGGCAAGTCTAAGTTCAGAGAAAACGAAAGTCCCCTCCGATTTTCATCAAGATCGCATATGCCGTTTGCCCGGTAGAGAGCGAACAAACAAAAAAACACCCGAGCTAAATTTTTTGAGGGGTCGGTTAAATTGAAGTCTTCGCTTCGCTCATCCAATAATTATCAAACTTAAACATGCAAATGTTCCCGGGTACTCAACACATGACTCGCTCACTCGTCTAACAATGACTTTGGCGTTTCCCTAGTCTAGTTGGCTAAGGCGCCCTTATAGCCGAAATGTGGGAGACGTGGGTTCAATCCCCTGGTCGGGAAAGATTTTGTAATTTCTGGATTGTATTTTACTAGAAAAACGCTCAAGTCCCGCCGCGTTGTTGGATGAGCGTAATTGGTGCATTGAGCTGCCATGTGTTAAGCGGATTTTTTGTTGTTCTGTGAAAAAATCATTGCTTAGTCAAATTTTTTTTAAATCGAATTATATTAAATAAAAAATTAACTTAAATTTTAAAATTTTTAATTAATTGTAATTTTAAAAAATCAAAAAATTAAAATTTTATAAGAATAATTATTCGATTGCGCTCAAATTTGACACAAATATATTAATTCATAAAATTAAGGTTCTGTAAAAAAATATTACAAAAGGATAAACATTCGGTGTTATAAGTCAAAGAACTGTTTAAAAAAGAAAAAAAGTAAAATTTCGATATTCATGAGAAATAATTTTTCGATTGCGCACAAATTTCACACGAATATCTTAATTCATAAAATTAAGGTTCTGTGAAAAAATCATTGAAATCGGATAAAGCATATAGGTGTTATAAGTCGAAGAAATTTTTTTTAAATCGAAAAAAATCGTAAAATTGCGATTTTCATGAGAAAAAAATTTCCGATTGCGCTCAAAAACGTGGCAATTCTAAGTTCAGAGATTTCGAAGGCCTCCAGAAAATTTCATCGCAATTGGAGTATCGGTTTAGCCGGAATCGTGTTAACACACACAAAAATACAAAAAAAGGAAAGAAAGAAAAGAAAGAAAAAAAACATTCCGGATTTTTTTCTCCAGTGTAGTGAAATGGAATCTTTGCTACGCTCATCTAAAAAATTATTAAACATGTTTTGAAATGCATATAACGCAGTGTAGTCCATCATCTGTGACAATACTATGGAAAACATAGCCAGTACGAAATACCGTAAAAATATTGCAAGGTTTACTCAATCTACGAGCGGAGTTCAGGGGTACTTTGACGTTCAACATTCGATAGACCTTGCATGGGCACGGCATTTCACAGCCAGGTAAATAACAAACAATTTTTTTTTTTCAAAATCAAATCCAATTGTCGTTAAAATAATTTCTACACATTGGCAGTCTATTTTTCAGTTTATTATTTCTTGTAGGTTTAAATCAAAATGGATTGTGCTCATTTTGTTAGCAGTTTTCAGTTACCTGGTCACGGATGTCTGTTTAAAATTTCAGCTCAATCTATTTGGCCGTTCGGCCGTATGGGATCGGACAGACATACAGACAAAGCTCACGGCCAAGGCCCGATCGAGTAGCGTTAGGAAAGACTTCGTTTCGCTGTGCTCACTCATCTAATCAAAATAATAATTATAAAGTGGTATTAATTGCTATGGTAATACCAATTATTAGAATGTAAAATATCTGGAGGCCCGAAGATTTGCTTTTTGAATGCATTGTAGGTGATTGATGTCAAGTTTCTATAGTTACTTGTTAATTATTATACACCTAAAAAACTCATATTAAAACATTTATATCTTTGGATTCTAGCTAAATTTATAACTTTTTCCTTCAAAAGAAATTACATCACCATTACCTTAATGTCTATGTAAAATATGAATGTTGTAGCCCCACCCGTTTGGTCAGAATCGGTACAAATATCACGAAAATATCGCTTAAAAAATCGTGAAAGTACGATTTCTATGAGAAATATTTCTTCAAATGTCTCTAAAATCATAACATATTGAATTTCAGTGATTTTAAACGTTCCCATTAAGTTTCATCAAGATCGGAGCAGCCGTTTGCCAAATATCACGAAAATATCTCATAAAAAATCGAAACAAAATCGTAAAAGTATGATAATCATAAGAAATATTTGATCGATTGTACCCAAAAACGTGGCAAGTCTAAGTTCAGAGATTTCGAAGGTCCTCTTCAATTTTCATCAAGATTGCTTATGCCGTTTTCCCGGTAGAGAGCGAACAAACAGACAAAAAAACTAACAAAAAACAAAACACTCGAGCTATTTTTCTTGGGGTAACGTAAGCAAAAAAAACACATAATGTGAAATTGAAGTCTTTGCTTCGCTCATCCAATCATAAATTTTTAACTTCACTTTGTAAAAAAAAAAAAAAATGGGGGGGGGGAACTGGTTTGAAAAGTCGGAACCGGTTTCCGGGTACCCGATGTCATCACTACTCTTAATTAAGGCAAAAAAATTATGGAAATACCATCACTACTAATACCTCATTCCACTGCCTCCTAGATGTTCGTCGTGGCTCCTCGTTCCCGGCCTGTCCACGCAACAGGTTTTGATTGTTGAAGACAATTCGCTCTTTTTTCCCACAGCGCTAGTTACCGTCCCCAAGAGCTTTCTTTTGTTTTCGTTGTTTACATACGATCTGCATACAATTCAAATGTCATCATACCAGAGTTGAGCTGTATTTTTCTTCATAATAGGCAATGGTGCGTGCAAGAAATTGTAAGATACCGGGATGCCATTATCTAAAACAAATAGGCCTTTCTTTGTACGAACTACTGGGAAATAAGGAAATTGTTCCACCCAGCCCCCCCCCCAGACTCCCCCTTAGCACGCGCTACTACTTGATGGAGAGTAATATTGTTTAGCTCGTGGCCTGGTCATCAAGACTAGGGCCCGAGTAGGCTACCTAAACCTATTGATTTTTAATATGATTAGGAATAGGAGGCATAGGCCCTATAAATAAAAATAACATGTCTAATAGCCCTTGCCTTATATTATCAAACAACAAAGTTATCAATATCTACTTTTTGTTTAATTACCAGCATAATATAACTAGACAAATTTGTATAATTACTATTCTGCAAACCTTGATAAGTGATGTACGTACAACAGTAAAATACATGGGAGATGACATTTAATGTAATAACAACATCAAAACAAAAGAAAGCTCTTGGGGACGGTAACTAGCGCTGTGGACAACAATACTGTGCGCATGGACAGGCAGAGAACGAGGAGCCACGACAAATATCTAGGAGCAGGGGCGGCTCGTGTATAGGTGCACAGGTGCACGTGCACCCCCAAATATTTGCGCGAACTAAATTCCAAATTTAAGGTTCGAAGCCAATCTTGTAATATTCCCAACAAATCGTTGGATTGTTTGTATGGATATTTTGGCTGGCCCAGAGCAAGGCATATTCGGCAAACGTCATTCTGCAGTAAGTGCTGCCGCTGGGGGATGACACTCTGAGTGTGCACACATTTTTACGTGGTTTTAACATGGAAAGGCCGGCAGAACAAGCCTCAGGTTGTCTTTTGTTATACAACGTCTGGTATAGCTGGGTTTGGTGCACGTGCACAAGGGTCAAAACCGTTACTTCCATTCAAACGCCTTGGTATTGTGCTCGCGCCATTCATTCACCCCCACCATTGGATACACAACCCCACAATCCGGTCACTGTCAGTAGCCAGTGAAAGTTGTTCGCGACAGGGTTGGTGAAGTGAGATCAACAGCGGTTTTCAAGTGAGCGAAAAGTGTTAAAATTATTATCCAGGGTGTCTACAAGACTGGAAAACCTGGAATTGTCAGGGAATTTAATAAATCTGGAAAAGTCAGGGAAAAGTCAGGGAATTTTGTATTTTTTCTGGAATTATACAAGAAATGTAAAAAAGTCAATATTTTAGTAATTTCAATACCTTTTTTGTTGTTGAAAATAGAAATTCTCAATTTTCAAAAACAATTTTTTAATTATTTTGCCTTTTCTGGTGTTTAAAATTCCCTCCAAAATCGACATTGAATTTATTAACAACTTTTTCTTCATTAGAATGCGCGGTAAAGCCAAATTTGCAGCCTGGAAAAAATATTATTTTCCATCTGGAAAACCTGGAAAAGTCAGGGAATTTTGTAATGGTTAATTTGTAGACACCCTGTTATCGTGCCGTGAAGTGAAAATTACTATAATATGACTTCGTTAATTAGCGATCTAAAAATAAACAGTTTTTTAAAACGATACGATGTGATGTTTGAGGCGCGTGTCGGAGGAGATGGAGAGACATTATTCGGGTACGTAATATTTTAATCAAGCATATAATAATAATTTTTTGGATGGTTTTTCATAATTAACAATTACATATAGGGGAGTTTTTCCCGACCAATAAATTAGAAAAATATACTCTAAAGTCGTTTTCCGGGTACTTCAGACCATTAATGTCTGAAAAAATTTTCGCCTCCGGCGGCTGGGGCTGCGCCCCAGACCCCTTTGTTTCAAACAGAATGACTTCGAAATTATGTGCACCCCCACAATAATAACTCACGAGCCGCCCCTGTCTAGGAGGCAGTGCCTAATTCAGACGGCCATAGGCCTATGTTTCGTGCAAGCCATTGAATTTAATGATTTGATCAAAGATTAGACGGGTAATTGCACGTTTCAATGATTTTAAAGAATGTTGGAGTGTAGAATAAATTTATTTTGTAGAAAATGTAATAAGTAGCCCTACTGGAACTGGAACTCAAAAATGAAAATATTTAAATGTAACTTATAATGTGAGTCACAGACATGAAAAGCTCGCCGTTGCATTGTGTACAACGTACAATTTGTTGTGCAATGATTGATAGAATATCACCAGATAAAAACAAATATTCGGTCTCCCCCAAAGATTTTTTGGGTTCAAATTCCCAAAGAGTTAGGAAACCAGTGCCATTATGCTAAGAAGTTGTATTGTTATTGTATTCCACCAATGAAAGTCACCTTCTGAATGCAATAATCTAAATTAAATAAATGCAGTGGCTGGTTAGAGCTGCAAAGCTGCAGCTGCCCCAGTAAAAAAGTAAATAAAATATATATTTACTTATTTTAAAAAATAAGTTATTTTTGTTTTTCAAGTTTATACACATTCAATTTTGCTATTGGTTTGGCTGTGTGATTTTCTGTTAGTTCTGTCGAGCGGTAGCGGTTCATTTCCACGCATACAGCGAGCTGTAGCTTTGAGACGCTGCTGTCAACTTTGCCCATGTTAAACTGAATTAAATCACCTCGTTCCTCGTTGCAGAAATAAGGCTGTTTGGGTGCTGCTTCTAGCCAGCACTGAGCAACGCTCGTCGCAGCTCGGCATTGTTCACGTTGCGTTCCCTTCCCACGCTCGAACTTTGTCGTGAGTTGTAATCTATTCCCCTATGCGTAGTGTAGGTGGGATCGCGGTGTACTTGCCAGATAATTGACCGATAATTAGTGCAATTGATTTAGTTTTTTTTATCATCTTTCTCTTGAAGAAAAGACTAAGATGAAAAAAAAATTTAAGTTTTTTTGTGTTGCTTCCGCAACCCTTGAAAATTGTGTAACAAATCAACTCGCACTTGTCTTTTAGTACTCGCTCCTAGCGGGAAGGTACTTTCGGGGGAAAGGAGTTGGGGAACAAAATAGTGCCGCAGGCGAAAAATTTTGAGGTCAGGTTTTATTAAAGAGCGTTTGGTGCGTTTTAGGATAACATAGAGGCTTAATTCAGTACTGAAAAACTTCAGTATTTATACCGTGAAAACTCGTAAACCACTTGCAGATAAGATAAGATAAGAACACTGATGGTACAAATCATATGCGCCGCATCAACAAAATGCCCAATGAGTCAATGACTTATGTTCGCGATCGCGTCTTACAATAATGTGTCTGGCTGTTTACTCGACTCAAGTTTCCGCGACGTCTCATGTTGCAACATCTTTCGATTCTTGAAACAATTTTCAAGAATAACCTTGAGTGACAGACTGACAGTGTTGCTTGCGTAATAGCCTTGCAAACGAAGGCCTGAACACTACCCGTGCTGCTGCTGTCTTCTCCCGTTGGTTGTATCTCACGCTAGTACGGCTCGATCGAAAAACATCGCGTTCTTTGTTCTAAATAATGTACGTAAATGTTTTAAGAGGCGTTTTACATGGGATTAGAAATAGGAGAATAATGATGACAAATATGAAGGTTGGTCGCTAGCTGATTTAATAATTGAATTTATGCGTAGTCACTTACTAGTTTACAACCAGTTACAAATCCACTGCAGCCAGCTTTCGTTTGTGGCCATCAACGTGCCGCTTTCCAGTCGAATCAAAATACCACTTGTCAATGGCATTTGAAGGATCATATTCTGCTTCTGGCGGACCATTAACAGCTATCTGAAGCAAGTCGCTGAGCGTAGAGGAATTGAGTGACAGTCTTTGTTTAGATTTGATTCTGTTAATAAAACTAAAGCCACGTTCGCAAGAGGCTGTGGATACGGCAACACAAGCGACGGCCTGGATAACCTTTCGCAAAATAGTGTACCTATCGGGGTAAAGTTCAAGTTTTTTTAGGAAGCCGTGAATTTGAATCTTCACACCTCGTATCGAGTATTTGAATTCAATCCACTCTGACACTAGTTCAGCAACAGTCTCGTCAGTTACTACACGGAAATGTCGGCCTAGATGTACAATTTCCTCATTTCCATAGCTCGATAGTTCATCTTGATCGGGGTGTCGTAGCGGATCCAAAACATGACAGTTTTCACCGACAATGTTTTTAGTTGATTCTAATCTGTCACGCAAATATCGACACGTATTTTTTATCATTGTTTTTCGAAGTAATTGGTACTGCTCTTCGCCTTGTTTTACTCGGTCTAGAGCCACCCCTTCATACACTACATCGTTTCCGTTGGATACAAGTTTAGTAATGAAATCTTTCACATGATTACCCTCATTGCCTAGATATGTTTCGAGTATTTTAACTGTTACTTCGATTTTTGTTTTTATTTGCGACAGAAGTAATTCCTTGTTTTGAAGTACCTTGCACAATGGGTCTAGCTCTCCATACAAGTCAATTAGAAAGTGCAACATTTTCGCAAACTTGTAGTTTTTTAACTTTAATACAATCCCCTTAGCAGCTGCACTGCCGTCCGTTGATGTGTCAGATGCGATCTCTTCTAGGTTGATTACCAAAGGAATGAAATTTCTTTTCAGGGCCACCATAGCTTCTTTTTTACTCACCAACCATCGCACAGTGTGAATGTCTTTTAACTTAATCATTTCCCGCTCTAGAATTGCGGCCGTTTTCTTTAATCCATTTTGTCGCTTGGTAGACCCGCGGTAAAAGTGGAACACGGTTTTAACAAGTTTGTCAAAATCTTTCAAATACTCAATGTCCTTGCATGCATCCAAAACTGCTAGCTGCAGACGATGTGCTACGCAGTGCGTACTCACACAGTTTGGAACATCCCTTTGAAGGAGAGTGATGAGCCCTGACTTGTGCCCTACCATGGATGATGCGCCATCACTTCCCAGGCTCACTAAATATCCTGGCTTTCTCCATTCTTTGATAGTATCTTCTAATAGTGATGTTAGAGCATTATAATAGGATTGAGCCCTTCCACTATCTAAAGTTACAAGGCCGAGCAAATCTTCTTTAACATTACCATCATCAAGATATCGTACGTAAATATCTGCGTTGTCATCGCCCGACCTATCAGTGGAACCATCAATCAATATACTAAAAAATGGTGACTTATTAACGTTTAGAATGACATTTTCTTTTAAGTCTGCAGCAATAAATTTAACAAAAGACTGGCAAGCAACATTGCTCACGTACTGCTCTTTTAGTGTGACGTCCAGCCTTCGCGCTAGCGCGACTTGCTTTGGAAAGTCAGTAAAGGGCCTTTCGTGTAGGCCTATAAAATACGCGATATGGAAAAGGTATCTTAGATGTTCAAACATATTTTTCTCCATTTCGCGAACGCATTTTGCCAAAGGCGCACTCGCCGGGTTTTCTGCTACACCTGCACTCGTAACTGCATCTTTATGCGTTTTGCTTTTTGAATGCCAAACGAAGGTTTCTTTTTTAAACGGGCCGGAACTACCACTCACCCACTTGTCAACCAAATTGGTGGGATATTGTTTGCGGCAAACTGAACAAAACGCAACACCAGTCTCGTCTTGTTTGAGCCACTGAAATAATGTACACCACTGAGGCAAAAGCCTGCCCTTTTTACCAGACTTCCGTTCACTTTTTGAAATAGGCGGTGCTGTTGTTTCAGGTGGTGTAGATTGTCGAGTTTCTTCGTTTTGAATAC
Source organism: Sweltsa coloradensis (assembly GCA_024449915.1). Classification (NCBI taxonomy): domain Eukaryota; kingdom Metazoa; phylum Arthropoda; class Insecta; order Plecoptera; family Chloroperlidae; genus Sweltsa; species Sweltsa coloradensis. The sequence goes on from JAMZAV010002461.1 coordinate 171,041, forward strand.
TAGGGAAACGCCAAAGTCGTTGTTAGACGAGTGAGTGAGCCATGTGTTGAGTACCCGGTAACATTTCTTTTCTTCCCCCTACCTTAGGCCTCCCTAGCCTATCATATAGGCTACATTGGAGCATTTTGGCCTAAACTATGGCCTAAACATTTACACAACTCCCAGACCAACAATCTAACATTAAGCAAGACCCGGCAGTCACACGGAATATTCAGTTGAAGACTGCCAACAACAGCAACCTCCGGCACAGTGATTTCCACCAATACCCTATTATCTATACGAATATAATTATCAAACTTAAATGCAAATGTTCCCGGGTACTCACCACATGACTCGCTCACTCGTCTAACTACGACTTTGGCGTTTCCCTAGTCTAGTTGGCTAAAGCGCCCTTGTAGCCGAAATGTGGGAGACGTGGGTTCAATCCCCTGGTCGGGAAAGATTTTGTAATTTCTAGATTGCATTTCAAAAATAATTAAACATGTTTTGAAATGCATATAACGCAGTGTAGTCCATCATCTGTGGCAATAGGGCCTACTATGGTTAACATAGCCAGTACGAAATACGTGAAAATATTGCAAGGTTTACTCAATCTACGTGCGGAATTTGGGGGTACCTTGACGTCCAACATTCGACTGACCTTGCATGGACACAGCATTTCACGGCCAGGCGAAAAACAAACAAAAAATATCTTTTCAAAATCTAAAACATTGTCGTTAAAATAATTTCTAAACATTGGAAGTCTATTTCTCAGTTTATTATTTCTTGTAGGTTTAAATCGCAATGAATCTTGCTGATTTTGTTAACAGTTCTCAATAAACTCGTACCGGATGTCCGTTTAAAATTTCAGCGCAATTTGTTCAGCGATTCGGCTGATTTTCAACGTACACACACACACACACACACGCACGCACGCGAGAAAAACAGTAAGAGCCGTGTAAGTCGAATGGAAAACAATACATGCGCTACGCTCACTCGTTCAATTAATCACTGTTAAACTGTTCAAATTTACATCGATCGATTCGGTCGAACTAGGTTTACGCGAAAGCACGTTTGAGGTTAGTAATTCAGTTGAACAACTGGCGACACTGGTAGACGGGCTGATCTGATCAGTACTTTCATCCTTGCGCCTTTTTACAAAAAATGTTAACTTAGTTTGCTTTGACATTATTCCTATTTCCTACACGAACACGACGAAAACCGTCGGCCTACGCACGAGCGGCGAACACACGCAATCACAATAGCTTCGTCACGCTCAACACACACTCCGCGGCTCCTACGACTCACGGGAATCACCAAGCAGACTTGCAGTTGCCTGCATGATCGTACAGAAGCCCACACCTAGCGGCGCGCGCCATTCAGTAACTAGATCCGGGCGCTCGATTCAAATTCTCGCAAAAACGATATTTTGAAGCACGTCCATAAAAGTTACTCGCAAGAGCCAAATTGTCACTCGCAAAATGCGAGCGTGCGAGTGGGATTTTCAAGGGTTGTGCTTCCGTTTGGTCATAATGCACCACTCTAGTCTAGGGGATATGGGGAGGACGGGCCCATGCTGGTCAGAACCAGTCCCAACGCCGTTATTGGTGATGACGTTGAAGGTTGAAGTGAGAGAGCATCGTACAGCCGACATTTCCGTGCAGATATTTACACAAAAAATGAATGGATCTGTGGTTGTGCTTGTGAACAAACAAGGAAGCTTTACTGTCTTCCATGTTTGTTGGTGATAAAACATGGACGGATAAAGGTTAGGGCCTACTCTAATTTAGGTAAATTAGTAGTTCAAATGCAAAAACATGTGAGCTCTGCTGTTCACATCAACTGGTACTTATGGTGGTACTTAGGGAAACGTTCCATTTCTTTTGCAGCACCCCCACAATATAATTCACGAGCCGCCACTGAATAAATGAATAATAATAACCAATGATTTTACAGAAAAACAGTACGGTCACAGATAACAGGGTACGGTATTGGCTACACTGGATAACAAATACATTTCTACTTACTTGTTGCTAATGAAGATGCAGAACTGGCAACAGAAGGTACAACCCCACTGGTTGTTGATATTGTTTCAATTCCACTCCGTGGTGGTAAGGAGAATAAATGACTGGCAGTGTTGATCGTTGTGGTGCCTCCCACCACTGCAGGGTGTGGAGGTTGATACATGCTGTTTTGTCCTAATGCCAGATTTGCCATAGAGTTGGTCATGTCATGTTTCTGTTCTGCACTTGATGGAGGGGGAAACATTTGGGCTGCCGACGGCATAGGATTAGGATTTGGTATGGGATTTGAATGCACTTGCTGGGGCTTAGAAGTCGATATAGGATGCGGGATCCCTCTGATTGGAATTCGATGCAGATATCCATAGCCTATACCACATCCCAAACTTCCTTCCCCACCCCAAGAGGAATTGGGGGTGATGGAAACTTCTCGACAAGTGTCATCGTTGGTATTGTACACGTACAACTTCAGCGGACGCGCCTCGTGCGCTTCAATCAACGTGAACAAGTCCTCGCTCTCATGGAGGATTGAGTCAGCGCCGATAATGTAATCATTAAACGGACGAAGTCCTGCCAGCTCTGCTGGAGATGATGGGTGAACTTCCTAAAAAGGAAATAATTATAAAATTATAATTAGGGATGCACACGATAATCGATATTATCGATCGATAATCTATAATGGACATAATTTCGATAATCGATAACCAAAATTCTTTATCGATTATCGAAATATCAAATAATTGATCAATAGTGGCACGAGCCAAATTCTAAAGATGGAAATTATCAAACGTTGTACCATGCACTGGCTGGACTGATGGTGTCACACTCGAGATTTAGGCCTATGTTTGGAAATAAGGTCAGTCAAAAAAGGAAGCCAAACACATGACATCGAAGACAGCGAGGCAGGAAACAGAACGCGATTGTATTGTTTTGACTTCTGCCTACACTTGAGGTTCCACTTACAGGTCGGAACAGGCTTTCTTGGTGATATTGACATTATCAATAATATTGATTTGATAATGACATAACATAACCATTTTAATTAATTGATAATTGATGTGCATCCCTATATATATGAATATAAGGTTTTTAAGCATAAGCCTGCTTTGAGGACATTATTAGCCAATGATAGCAGTTGTAATAAAAGTATGCCCCGACTGGGGATCGAACCCAGAACCACTGGCTCAACGCGCCATAGAGGAGCCATTGAGCTACCGAGATATAAGACACACCTTCATTAAACTGATATTTTTTATTTTTTTATTTTTTTTAGCTTTTTAATTAAATAAATAAATTGTATTTAGAGTCTATCCACTCAGTTATTTAACTGATTTTCAGTGGAGGACTTTAAATGACCAAGCCAACCCTGTAGGCCCCGACGCAATCGACGAGTGAGCGATAACCAACCAAAGATCGATATTTTTAATAGGAAATAGTGGTATGGACAGTGCGAACACCCGCGAATCAACGCCAAAATCAACAAGGCCGATTCAGAACAACTCTGAATTTACTATGTGCTTCGTTGCTAGGACGGCTCCAAAGTCACCGTTTACAAACTCCTAAGACACGAACTGATGGACTTAAGTCTAAATCAGAAGTTAAAAAACTACTGACATTAGCGGGAATCGAACCCTGGACCTTCTGCATTGGAAGCAGATACGCTAACAACAAGACCAACGAGCCACACAAATTTATTGTCATAGAACATACATACATGACTCATACAACATAGCAAATTGTACAAATAAATAATTATGTTACATACAGAAATAAATCTAACAAGAATATAATAAAAAAAAACACAAAGCCTGAAAAATGCTTAACTGTGGGGTAAAGACAATTTATAAATTATTTAAGATGGTGACAATACAGAGAACGGAACATATAACCAAAATAAACATGAAAAACATGTACACCTACTATGGTTGCATGACATGTTCAGTTAATTTGTGAAATCCAAAAAATTACAGAAAAAGAACAAAGAGCTAATAATATATATATTAAATGCTATAAAAGTTGGTACTTTTGTTCTTAGGGTCCTTTCCTAATGAATCCAAAAGGAAAATAGAATGTAAATACAAATGTGTGCATGGTTCAAAGACCACCAGAAGATGATGATGATTATGATGGTAGGCCTAAGGCAAATAAAGATGAAGTAGAGTTGAGTATGTTTCAAATGCCTAGACACAGTGAAAAAGACTTTCTGTATCCGAGATAACAATATATAATTGGTAAATTTGAGTTAGGCGGCTCAGGCCTGTATTGAGTACGAGGGGTACCCCCCCCCCCCCCCCCCCCCAAAAACAAAACAAATATAAAAAACGGCAGCCAAGCTCTCCTTCAAAAGTCTTTGGCTGTGAATGTTGTGAGATATAGAATTTGAGCCAATCTTTTCATTCTACCTCTCTAGTTTCGCATTGAAAAGAAGTAAGATCATTTCGCCTGTTGACGAGCGCCAAGCCAACCATTTCCGTGGTAAAAAAAGTAAAAATTTAAAATTTAAAATCATAAAAAAAAATTACTTGGCCATTGAATTTGGTTCATTATGAGAACTTTAAAAAGTCAATGGCCAAGTAATTTTGTCTGATTTTGATTTTAAAGTTTTACTTTTTTTACCACAAAAATGGTTGGCTTGACGCTCGTCAACAGGCGAAATGATCTTACTTCTTTTCAATGCGAAACTAGAGAGGAAGAATGAAAAGATTGGCTCAAATTCTATATCTCACAACATTCACAGCTAAAAACTTTTGAATGAGAGCTTGGATGCCGTTTTTTACAAATTTTTGTGTTTGGGGGGGATATCACATCTTTTTGCTGTTTGTTTCATATCAAGGCGTGTTATACTTGTAAACGAAATCTCAAAGAAAGAGGGAAATTTCAAATGTAATTTTCCATTTAAATTGCTCGGATGTACGGCTTAAGACGGAGTTTAATTTACTTTTTAAATTTTTGTAAGAATTAAATTGGTGGCTGCATAGCTCAGTTGGTAAGAGCATAGCCCGGACGGCTAAGGTCATGCCAGATTTCATGCTGATAGCTCAGTAGGTGACTTCATGGTGAATGCTGGAAATCAAGGTAAAAATTTAAAAAAACTACTAGGGATGGGGTTGAAAAAATGTGGTTTAGGAAATGAGAATAGGCCGATTGGGTTAAAACACATTAAAACATTTTAACTAGGAAAACGCTTAAGTCCCGCCGCGTTGTTGGATGAGCGTAATTGGTGCATTGACCTGCCATGTGTTATGCAGATTTTCTGTTGTTTTGTGAAAAAATTATTACTAAGTCGATTTTTTTAAATTAAATTAAATTAAATAAAAAATTAACTTTATTCTTTTATTTTTTCTTAATCGTAATTTTAAAAAAAAAAAAAATCGTAAAATTGCTATTTTCATAACAAATAATTATTCGATTGCGCTCAAATTTTACACGAATATAATAATTCATAAAATTAAGGTTCTGTAAAAAAATCATTACAATAAGATAAAGCATGTAGGTGTTATAAGTGAAAGAATTGTTAAAAAAAAGAAAAAACCCGTAAAATTTCGATTTTCATGAGAAATAATTTTTCGATTGTTCTCAAATTTCACACGAATATCTTAATTCGTAAAATTAAGGTTCTGTAAAAAAATCATTAAAATCGGATTAAGCATGTAGGTGTTAGAGGTCGAAAAAAGTTTTAAAAAATCGAAAAAAATCATAAAATTGCGTTTTTTATAAGAAATAATTTTCCGATTGCGCTCAAAAACGTGGCAGTTCTAAGTTCAGAGATTTCGAAGGCCTCCATAAAATTTCATCGCAATCGGAGTATCGGTCTAGCCGGAATCGTGTGGACAGACAAAAATACAGAAAAAAAAAAAAAAAAAACATTCCGGATTTTTTTCTCCAGTGTAGTGAAATGGAATCTTCGCTTCGCTCGCTACGCTCATTCAATAACTAATTTGAATAAAAATTCAATTTTGGGTTAGTAGAGCTATGAACTATTCCAATTTTAGGGGATGATTTAGGGGGTGTTGGGGGTGGAATATCGCTTGCCTCTCGGCGGATTGTTAATTCTGATATTTTTATCTACCCCCATGCCACATTTCGCGCTTGGAGCCCATGTGTTAGATATTTATTAACGGTTTTGAATTTAAATGGTTTTGAAAGCAAAAGTGCATGAGTCTGAGGTACATCTAAGTGTGGTCCAAGTTTCATAGTTCTAAGATGTACCGTTTTCTCTGTACGCTCTTATTCCTCTCCGTCAGAATCCACATCCAGGTAGCCACCCAGCCAGCTGGAATTTTTTCGACCATTTTCAGGCACTTTTTTAACACAGAACGGGTTATCGGATCGGGCTGATTTTTTTTTTTGGTAGGTCATGACCACATATCAGGTCATCTACCGAGTTTCAAGATTGTAAATATTTCGGGGCGGCGTGTGCAGATAGCTGAAAAAACCCCAACTCGGGTAGGAGTAAACAGGGTCGAGTTCTCATCGCCTACATGATCATCTTACACAGGTTCAATATTTCTTCTTTCCATAGCAGTTTAAGAACATCATGGTAGAATTTGTCCGCTAGTATCAGTGGTGTATCCAAGAGGGGGGTTATAGGGTTAAACCCCTCCCCCCCCCCATGTCCTTTTAAAAAAAAAAACGAGTGTGATAGATTGAAGAAAAATATATGCTAAGGAGAGACTTTTATTGGATGAGCGTAGCGAGCGAAGCAAAGGTTCCATTTCACTACACTGGAGAAAAAAATCCGGAATGTTTTTTTTCTTTCTTTTTGTATTTTTTTCTGTTTGTTAACACGATTCCGGCTTAACCGATACTCCAATTGCATTGAAATTTTATGGAGGCCTTCGAAATCTCTGAACTTAGAACTGCCACGTTTTTTAGCGTAATCGAAAAATATTTCTCATAAAAATCACAATTTTACAATTTTTTTTCGAAAAAAATTCGAAAATTCTTCGGCTTATACCTAGCCTACATGCTTTGTCCAAATGTAATGATTTTTTCACTGAACCTTTAATTTACGAATTAATATATTCGTTTGAAATTTGAGCGTAGTAATCGAAAAATTATTTCTCATGAAAATCGCAGTTTTACGATTTTTTTTAGATTTTTAAATTTCTTCGACTTTTCTACCTACATGCTTCATCCGATTGTAATGATTTGTTTACAGAACATTAATTTTATGAATTGATATATTGGTGTGAAATTTGAGCGGAATCGAAAAATTATATTTCATGATAATCGCAATTTTACGATTTTTTTCAATTTTTTAAATTTCTTTGACTTATATCACCGACATGCTATATATCCGATTGTAATTAGTTTTTCACGGAACCTTAATATTATGAATTAATATACTCGTGTGAAATTTGAGTGTAATCGAAGAATTATTTATCATGAAAAATTGCAATTTTACGCTTTTTTTCGTTTAAAAAAATTACGCTCATCCAACGATGCGCCTGTAAAAGGGTTTGCGAAGCTTCCTAGTATTTACATAATTACATTTACTTTGTCAGTTTGTCAAGACTTCCTGGTATCAAATTTCTTATGTGCAAAGTCAGTCTTCGCACAATAAGAAATTTGATGATTCGCATAGCACTTTAGTTAATATTGTATGACTCTAAAACGTGTTTACTGGCGTTCAAAACGTCAAGTACGTGAATTTTTTCGCCTCTGGTGAAAAAGCTTCTGACGGCCGCGGCTTCGCCCCAGTCCCTGTTTGGCATATTGACCCGTCCCCCCATTGTACATTCCTGGATATGCCACTGGCTAGTAGGCCTATGATTCTTCTTGTTACTTTTGTATCGATTTTAGCATCTTTTGAAAGCATAGGCCCTACTTCCGAGATATTTGAATGTTTCTGGGATCGCCAGCTCTTCTCATCGCAATGTTACCTTCTTATTCTTTGGGCTTTTCATAGCTAGGTCCTATAAGTAAGTTATTTTGCTCTTTTCAATGCTTAGGCCTATTCTCATGTTATACTTGTTTGTTTCATTAATCCCCCTATTTACACTCTCCTGTAGTTCTTCAATAGACTCTCCCCATCTCACAATATCGTCTGCTAATATCATTGTTTTTGACGTTTCATTTTCCGTTGGTTCTACTTTTTTTCTAAGGATGGCATCCATAACAATGGCAAACAGTGTAGGAGACATTACACTGCCCTGTCTTAGTCCACTGTTTATTTCACACCAGGTGAATCTACCTAGTGGTGTTTATCATTTATTATTATTATTTATTTATTGTATAAATGATTGTTTATAAAACTAGTAATTGTTATGACCCATTTAAACAACTGTTCAACACATCAAGCTAATAAATCAGAGTTAGAAAATGTACAGCTGTTGCAAAATAGGGCCATGAGATGAGATGTAGCCTACCTTAACCTATCCTAAAGTATAATCGTTATACTCCAGTCAAAATGATGTTAGTCTTGGGCTGGTTGTGTATGGTATTAATTGCTAACTTGTCAAGTTACGATATTCGTGTATAAAATTAATAATGGTAGCCGACCTTTTACCTATTAGCCTACCTAAATATATTAGTGATAGACTTTTGAGTGTTACCTAGTGAAATACATAGACATTAGGTAGGTAGGCCTACACTATAGTTTATTTATCCTTGAGATACAAAGTGACCATCGACGGACGTGTCGGGTATGGGTATGAGGCAGCTGCTAAGGGTTGCCGCGTGAAGTCGTAAAATAGACCATCCTAGAAGCTGAGGGTCTTCTACCTGCTGTATTCTCTTCCTGTTCTATTTATTTATTGATATTTTTTGTTTAATTGCAAATATCTAATAACGTTGTTAAAATATTAAGCGTGCGTCTTGAATGTCATTTTTTTGGACGAAATTCTACGATAAAAACTGACTGAGTTACGGATAATGCTTCTATAATATATTTTAATAATAAAAAAGTAATCTTTATATATTTCAGTCAGTTTTGATCGTAGACACTAGGGAAAAAAACACATTTCATAACTCAAGCTACACATTTGAACCACATTATTAAATACATGCAATTATAAAAAAATATTTCGCTGAATAAATTATTTTTATCACAATAGATTTGAAATGTGCGGAGGCAGGTAGAAAAAAAAAACATGTTCGCTCCCAAATTCGGTCACGCCAAAAAAGGTGGAAAGGGAAAAATGCAGACAATAGACGGGACGACCGATCCCGGTCTCGTCCGCGGATGGTCACTTTGTATCTCAAGGATATATACACTTTAGAAATGCTGAAACATGGCACCTAGGCCTACTTGGAAAATGGGAACATGCCAAAGGTCAATTTATTTTTAACTTAGGAGTTAGACAATTTAATAAATACACCTGACCGGTACCTAAGGAAATCTCTTTAATTAAATATGTTTAAGATGTCTTAAAATAGGTGGCAGATGATATAACAATTCCCTAATTATCAACACATCCGCTTTAGTTGTTGAAGAAAAGGCAAACGCAGTAGCATTCATAGTTAACGATTAGTTATCACTATCAGCAAATAAACTAGGCTTGAACGGGAAAAAGACAGTTAAGGAAGGAAAAAGGCAGTTAAGGACAAACTAGTTATTACATTGAATCAAACTAGGTAATAATAGTATTATTATTGATGAGGCCTAGGTACACAAAAGTGCTAGGAGCAATGATTGATGATTCCCTTAGCTGGAAAGACCATGTCCCTAGTGCTCAATTGGCATCTGCCTGCTATACGCGTTTCCAAGCAAAGATAGATGGCAGCACTAAAACGCAACATGTCGGACCGATCGGTGATAGAGGCGAGCTGCTTATGGCGGGCGCATGTATATTCAGTTAGGTTCAACTTGATTTTTGTTACATTTCTGATCATTTGCGAAAACATTGTTGATTATGTCATATCGTCCGCGTATTTTATTAGTAAAATTCGTAAGTTTTGGGGAACGGCTTTATTAATAACGGAAATTTAATGGCATTTTAAATTACAACAAATAATTGATATTATTTGATGAAATTAGCTCGAAAAGAACAAACCCCACTGTTAAACTATTAAATACAGAAACAAGTGTATCAAATAATGTTGAATGATGAAGATCGATGATATTTTGCCAAGAAAATGTTGCCCACCAATACTAATAATTTCAATAATTTAGGCCTACTTGATATCTAAAAATCAAAAGAGCTTCTATAGCAAATTATAGCCCTACACTTGTTTTGCATGTTTTCTACGTCGTTTTACAATGTAAACGCAATCGGAGTAGGCGTGTTTATAATATTTATCTACTATACACTTAGGACTACTGTTTTTTTAAATAAATATTTTATTAAAAGTAGGCCTATTGAATAGCTGATAGCCTATTTGTATTATTGTTTTGTATGTCAACAATGGCATGACGCGTCATTCTGCAGACAGCTTTAAAATCTTGTAGGTAGGTCATATCATTATAATTATTCTATTTTAATAATATAAATCGTATTTATTATGTATAATATTATGAAAAAATGAACAATGACGATAAACGGTATATGTAGGCCTACATTAATTATATAAGGTAGAAAAGGAGTTGGGACTTGTGCATAAGCCCTAATAAAATTATTATTATTATTATTATTATTTTTGTTATTGTTTTGTTATTATTATTATGACTTTATTTATATTAAATTATCATAATAAAACTAAAGAAGTATATCTCAATTAAAAGTGTCATGAGAAGCGAGCAATACTGTATGTGTGTGTTTACTATGAGTTGTGAACATTCTTGACGGTTTGAATTTGATTTAGTATTTATCGTACCCTGTTAGCCTATATTTAGTATATAGCCCATATTTACCAATGATTTATTATGATATTACAGTTAGAGAATTGTAATATGGATACAAATGCCATCCTCGGTGTCTCATGGGTGCATGGGGCGCAGGTCTGAATATAGTAATATTATTCTGGTGGACATGGTCTCGAATCCCGCATTTTAAAGAGCGATTTTATCATTTTGGTGCACCCCCATGCTTTTGATTATCATCAATTAACAACATTTTGGGAGAGCAACGACAATGTACCTGTGATTGTACATATTTATAAGTGAGAAATACGGAATGACATGTGTTCTTCAGGTAAGCACATAGCGCGCTCCTCCGACTATCACTGATCGGACAGTTGCATTTTTCGCCACCAGGTAGCAACCCCTTTGCTTGGAAACGCGTATGCCCTGAAGGTCATTAAAAACTCTAGGTCTATTGGCAGAAAAACTGCAAAAATTGCGTACCACGCATATTTTGAAGCACGCCTTAAATATTCTATCCCCATACCCAAGTGGGGAAATTCGACAAATTTGCAAGATGCTATTTGTAGGCCTATACCTACTGCAAAAGAGAGCAATCAGGACAAATATGGAAAATATGGAATCATGTAGAGAAGCTTTTAAAAAACTCCAAATCATGACTATGCCAAGCCTATAGGCGTACATCTTAGAAATTTTAAAACAAACTATTAAAAGCAGACAGGATTTCACATCAAACATACAAGTTCACGCGCACAACACACAACAGAAAGAGCATCTTCATCCCAACCAATACAACACAAAAAAGGGACAGACATCAATAATAAATATGGGCATAGCCTTATTTAATAGACTACCTCTTAACATAACAAACTTGACAAATAGGCCTAGGCCTACAGACAAACAGATAGGCCTACTAGCAATAAAAACATACCTGATAGAAAACTGTTTCTATACGATAAATGAATATTGAATAGGGTATCAACAATGAAAGAGATGACATGTTTACCTGGTATAGCAAAATATATTACTGTTTATCAATTCGACATCCTTGCTGTGGAAAAGCATTTGTAAATATGTATGCGTATAATTAATTATCTTGTAAGTCCGGAGTAGTTAATGCTCCTTTTATGTAACTGGCTAGTATATGTAGTTTATGGTAAACCAAAATTGACAAACCCAATGTTACAATGTAACCTACACGGATGCTAATAAAACTGAACTGAACTGAAGGGTACCTAAACTTACCTTAAGTACCTATATTAAGTCTCAGGAATAGTAAATGTGGTAATAATCTTTTAAATAATAAATACCAACCAGGTAAAATTGCTTATTACTGTTCATTTAGTAGGTAAAGACCTAAGCCTACAATGGTTAATCTTCCTTTTTACTTTTGTTGATAATATGTATTGGTATACTACTGATTAATTGGATGAGCGTAGCGAGCGAAGCGAAGATTCCATTTCACTACACTGGAGAAAAAAATCCGGAATGTTTTTTTTCTTTTTTTTTTTTTGTATTTTTGTGTGTTTGTTAACACGATTCCGGCTAAACCGATACTCCGATTGCGATGAAATTTTATGGAGGCCTTCGAAATCTCTGAACTTAGAACTGCCACGTTTTTGAGCGCAATCGGGAAATTTTTTCTTATAAAAAACGCAATTTTACGATTTTTTTCGATTTTTTAAAAATTTCTTCGACTTATAACACCTACACGCTTTATCCGATTGTAATGATTTTTTCACAGAACCTTAATTTTATGAATTAAGATATTCGTGTGAAATTTGAGCGTAATCGAAAAATTATTTTCTCATGAAAATCGAAATTTTACGGGTTTTTTTCTTTTTTAAAACAATTCTTTGACTTATAACACCTACATGCTTTATCCTATTGTAATGATTTTTTCACAGAACCTTAATTTCATCAATTTATATACTCGTGTAAAATTTGAGCGCAATCGAAATCGAATAATTATTTCTTATGAAAATTGCAATTTTACGATTTTTTATTTTTTTTTAAATTACGATTTATTAAAAAAATTAAGTTAATTTTTATTTTATTTAATTTAATTTAAAAAAATCTTCGACTAAGCAATAATTTTTTCACAGAACAACAGAAAATCCGCGTTACACATGGCAGCTCAATGCACCAATTACGCTCATCCAACAACGCGGCGGGACTTAAGCGTTTTCCTAGTGTAGGCCCTACATATTAATAGCTTTCTGTAGCTAAAGTATCATTCACAACTAGTTCTAAGGCGTAATATTTTGAATTGCTGAGAATGTATTTCAATTAGGCAACAACGTTCACAACACTTCCTAAGTCGTAAGAAGTAGGCCTATGTTGTAAAGAGTGTCGTAACGAATTGCCCAAAATCCAATTTTTACGACGAGGCCTTACGACAAGTCAATGAGAACAGTGAGCTATGTGAGAGAGAGAAGAGAGCGTCTATACATAAGCAGTTGTGAATGACTCACAATTATTATGACACGACTTAACACCATTGCTACTTATGGTGTTTTCCATTGGCATGCACTCGGCGAGTGCATAGATGTCATTGTGTTCGCCCTCCACTTGAATAACAAATTACTAAACTGAACAAATGAAGAGACAAGTGACGATTTGGTGTGCCCTAGGGCACACTAGTGCGACCTGAGTGCGGCCAATGGAAAACACCGTTAGACCTTGCGCCTTACACCTTAAGCATCATTCACAATCAGTTCTAAGTCGTAAGGCGCAAGGTCTAAGGCGTAAGGCGTAAGTCGTAAGAAATGCTAGGCGTTTACAACAACCATACCATTTTTCATTGCTCCTGTGTATTGCGCATGTGCGTACAGTCAGCTGTGGAGTTTCCTTGTTCGTGATTGGCTCGTCGTAAGAAACCGTCGTAAGAATTGGATTTTGGGCAATTCGTTACGACATAAACCATACGCCTTGCGACTTGGGACGTGTTGTGAACGTTCTGATTGAAATACATAGGCCTACTCGGCAATACAAATTATTACGCCTTAGGCCTTGCGCCTTACGCCTTAGAACTGATTGTGAATGATGCTTTAGAACTTAAAGACAGGGTTCCCACCAAAAAAGTCATAACAATTTCCCTGACCAATTTGCTTGGTGTTGCAACTCTTAAAATAAATTAGCACATCATTTTAGTGATTAAAACACAGGTGCACATACAATCCACTCACAGCTGACTGCATATGTTGAAAAGACTAGTGACTGGTTGAGAGGAGTGGGGGGACATATGCGCAACCCAAGTGTGTGACGAGGCGGCGGCGGCTGAAAAAGCGCGTATTTCAAAATAAAACTATTGTTGAAATCTCGACGACTGAACAATGTCAAATTTCCTTGACTTTAATTGACCACTTTTTATTTCCCTGACTTTCCAGGTTGGTGGGAACTCTGGAACTAGTTGTGAATGATGATTAGGCAAAATAAACGATATATTATTATTATCTAGACCTAGGACCTAGGCCTAGGAGCTATCCGAATAGTGACAAAACGCGTTCATTCCCTGGTCTTATTCTCGTTTAACGTCACCGTTACGCGTCATGATATCCGTGACATAGCTAATAGCATCCGAATAGTCGAGCGCACGATCAAGACTCGCCAAAATCTGGGAATGAGAACAAGAATCGGAAAAGGACACCTGATCTTGTTCTTAGTACTAGAACATGGCAGCTGTTTACGATACGTCCGATAAATTGCATAAATAAGTAAAAGATAAAATGCATGAAGCAATCTAGTAACAAGACTAGGAATCAGACCAAGAATAAGAACAAGACCAAGAAATGAGACCAAGAACGGCGAAGGACACTATTCGGTTAGGTCCCTAGGCTAGATCAAGGGCCCCTAGGCCTAGCGCTAGGCTAGGCCAGCCATCACATTTTCAACTGACAGTTACCTACTAGGGCTAGGGCCCTAGGCCTAGGCCTGGCCTGGGTTCCTTTCCTCAGTACCGGCGCTAGAATATGAGGGGCTCCGTGCCAAGAGTCATTGTGGGCCCCTATGATTTGTCTGCGATGTCGTATATGCCAAACCCGGACGGGGTCTGGGGCGCAGCCCCAGCCGCCGGAGGCTCTTTCGCCGAAGGCGAAAATTTTTTGAGGTCCTAACTGTTAAAACGCCTATAAACACGTCTAAAACATATTTATGTTTACAAAATAGATTTAACAAAATGTAAGAATATTAAGTTAATTTAATAATTTCGGGCCCCTGGCAGCGCGGGGCCCCGTTCGGCTGCACGGTTCGCACATGCCTGGCGCCGGCACTGCCTTTCCTACCTACAAAGTAGGCCCCTACGAACTCAGCAACTTACTAGAACATGCCAGACATTTTCATTGGCTCCCTCGAACGAACAGAACCGAATGCTGACTCCCAACAGGCCTTGTCCTCCCCACGTAGTGCTCGGAATAATGGACACCTCTCGGACGGACTGAGTCTTGCTGCTATACACCATCATCTTAATCTCTTTATCAATTCCCGCCTTCAGCAGATCCTTTAGAGTGTCGTTGTCCTGATCTAATCTTGTGCTTCCAATGGCGACAATGAAATCAAAAAATGCTTCTAAACCAGACTTCTGACCGGGTGAGCCCTCTTGAACCTGCCCATAAATAAGGTTATGTCAGTGTCATAAATATAGAAAAAGTAGATCCATTTGTAACCAATATAGTAAATATTAACTTACACGTAAAACGTGGTAGCCTTCAGTACCACCTCCGGGTATTTCCACACTGAGTGAGCCTCCCATTTTAAAGATATAATACAACCTATGAAATATTACAGGGCTAAACTTCAAAATTACGAGTTCATAATACGTGGCCCCGTTGTTGATGTGGTTTACAGTTACGATAAATACCACGTAAGCAGCACCAGCACCTCTGTGCACTGCTACCAAAATCAAAAAAGGTTTTACCGTTGGCTACCATGACACAACAGCGCAAATTTTAAAATTTTAAAATTCATTATTGGATGAGCGTAGCGAGCGAAGCGAAGATTCCATTTCACTACACTGGAGAAAAAAATCCGGAAAGTTTTTTTTCTTTTTTTTTCTGTATTTTTGTGTGTTTGTCAGCACGATTCCGCCTAGTTATTTATAATAGGATCTTTGATTCCGGCTAAACCGATACTCCAATTGCGATGAAAATTTATGGAGGCCTTCGAAATCTCTGAACTTAGAACTGCCACGTTTTTGAGCGCAATCGGGAAATTTTTTCTCATAAAAACGCAATTTTACGATTTTTTTCGATTTTTAAAAAATTTCTTCGACTTTCGAACACCTACATGCTTTATCCGATTGTAATGATTTTTTCACAGAACCTTAATTTTATGAATTAATATATTCGTGTTAAATTTGAGCGCAATCGAATAATTATTTCTTATGAAAATTGCAATTTTACTATTTTTTTCTTTTTTAAAAATTACTATTTACTAAAAAAATTAAGTTTATTTTTTATTTAATTTAATTTAATTAAAAAAATAATGATAATTTTTTATTAAATTTAATTTAATTAAAAAAAATCTTCGACTAAGTAATGATTTTTTCACAGAACAACAGAAAATCCGCGTAAAACATGGCAGCTCCACCATACCATATACGCTCATCCAACAACGCGGCGGGACTTAAGCGTTTTCCTAGTTAAAATATACCATGTAGGCCATGTAGGCCATATGTAGGCGGAAAGCTTGATCGCCAGTTCTCTATAATTTCTTCTTTCGACCTCCAATTTTCGGTACTCTTTCGGATGGTATGCCCCAACTTTTAAACACTGTTTTTTTTTTCCATTAAAAACAATTCAACCTTTAACGTCGCTATTTCAAACGAAAGTACTTTTCCTTTGAAAGTGTTTTATATTAAAATTAGCAACGTTAAAGGTTTTGTAGGTGGTGTATTTTAGTGAAAAAGGTTAGTACTGTCCGCCATGTTGGCGTAGTGTTGTAAAGTTGGGGCATACCATCCGAAAGAGTACACAATTTTCACCCCAAATTTAAAAAAAAAATGTTTAAGAAAATAGGCCTAGTCTCCAGCACAAGCTTTAGAAGTAACTACAAAAAAACTCTTAACGGTTAAACTGCCAAGAAGTTGTAAAAAAACTGATTTACAAAGGAGGACAATAATTATACAAAATTCATTCTAATTACATAAATGCAGCCCCCGTCTGGCCCCGGGGTAGAATAAGCCCAGAGCATGGCTATGCTAATCGTAAAATCGTAAAAGGCGATTATCAGAGCCATGCTTGAATTGACAGGATATGAAAATAAAACTAGGAAGCTTCGCAAACGCTTTTTCAGGCGCGTTGTTGGATGAGCGTAATTTTTTTAACGAAAAAAGCGTAAAATTGCGATATTCATGAGAACGAATTTTTCGATTACGCTCAAATTTCACACGAATATATTAATTCATAAAATTAAGGTTCTGTGAAAAAATCATTACAATCGCATAAAGCATGTTGGTGTTATAAGTCAAAGAATTGTTTTAAAAAAGAAAAAAAATCGTAAAATTGCGATTTTCATGGGAAATAATTTTTCGATTGCGCTCAAATTTCACACGAATTTTTTAATTCATAAAATTAAGGTTCAGTGAACAAAATCATTACAATCAATAAAGCATGTAGGTGTTACTAGGAAAACGCTCAGTTGGACGCGTTGTTGAATGTTGAGCGAGCACCGGTACGTGCAACATGACCCGAGTACGACATTCCCATACAGTGTAGGCCTATCTAGATATTGACATTGTACACTATACTATTCCAACATCTTTGCATTGTACTAATTCACGTCAAGCCTTCTAAAGTCTATCTTTGTATCTTCACTGCCTCCTTCATTTTTTAACATCATTTTTCGAATTATGATTAGATTACCAATAAGTCTTTGAGGTCTTGACCGATTTAGCTGAAAATTTGGAAAATAGGAGATAATGTACTTATTGACCCTGCAAAATTTCATAACGATCGGTACTTTTTTTTATATATATATAACCAACGATCGGATTTTGTTCAAAAACTATACAGCAACCCGCCTAGGTGGTATGTACATGTGTGCAAAATTTCAGGTCGATCAGAGAAACGGTGCGACCTGTACCGAAGCAGTAACAGGAAAAAAAAACAGACATTCGAGCCATAAGAGTCAAGTGAAGACGCTCGCTACGCTCGCTCAAAAATCGAAATAAATCTTACTAGGAAAACGCTCAGTTGGACGCGTTGTTGAGCGAGCACCGGTACGTGCAACACGACCCGAGTAAGACATTCCCATAAGGCCCACCACACAGTGTAGGCCTAACTGGATATTGACATTGTACACTATACTATTCCAACATCTTTGCAATGTACTAATTGACGCCATGCCTTCTAAAGTGTATCTTTGTATCTTCACTGCCTCCTTCATTTTTTAACATCATTTTTCGAATTATGATTACCAATAAGTCTTTAAGGTCTTGACCGATTTAGCTGAAAATTTGGGAAATAGGAGAGAATGTTGTACTTATTGACCCTGCAAAATTTCATAACGATCGGTACATTTTTATTTTTTTATTTTTTTATTTTATTTTTTATTTTTTATAACCAATGATCGGATTTTGTTCAAAAACTATACAGCAACCCGCCTAGGTGGTATGTACATGTGTGCAAAATTTCAGGTCAATCAGAGAAACGGTGCGACCTGTATCGAAGCAGTAACAGAAAAAAAAAAAAAAAAAAAAAAAAAACAGACATTCGAGCCATAAGAGTCAAGTGGAGACGCTCGCTACGCTCGCTCAAAAATTGCGATTTTCCTGAGGAATAATTTTTTGATTTCGCTCAAAAACGTGGCAGTTCCAAGTTCAAAGATTTCGAAGGCCTCCAGAAAATTTCATCTCAATTGGAGTATCTTGTTAAACAGACACAAAAATACAGAAAAATAAAGAAAAAAAAGCACGATTTTTTTCTTCAGTGTAGTGAAATGGAATCTTCGCTTCGCTCGCTACGCTCATCCAAAAATAATTGTACAATACCTACATGTATTTTTGGAAACACTAGGAAGCTTCGCAAACGCTTTTTCAGGCGCGTTGTTGGATGAGCGTAATTTTTATTAAAAGAAAAAAAGAGAAAAATTGCGATTTTCAAGAGAAATAATTTTTCGATTGCGCTAAAATTTCACACCAATATATTAATTGGATGAGCGTAGCGAGAGTAGCGAGCGAAGCGAAGATTTTATTTCACTACACCGAAGAAAAAAATCCAGAATGTTTGTTTTTCTTCTTTTTTTCTTTTTGTATTTTTGTGTGTTACTGTTTGTTAACACGATTCCGGCTAAACCGATACTCCAATTGAGATAAAATTTTCCGGAGGCCTTCGAAATCTCTGAACATAGAACTGCCACGTTTTTGAGTGCAATCGTAAAATTATTTCTCATGAAAATCGCAATTTTACGATTTTTTTCGATTTTTCAAAAATTTCTTCGACTTATAACACCTACATGCTTAATCCGATTTTAATGATTTTTTCACAGAACCTTTATTTTATGAATTAATATATTTGTGTGAAATTTGAGCCTAATCGAAAAACTATTTCTAATGAAAATCATAGTTTTACGATTGTTTTTCGATTTTTTTAATTTCTTCGGCTTGTAACACCTACATGCTTTATACATTGTATTGATTTTTTTACAGAACCTTAATTTTATGAATTGATATATTCGTGTGAAATTTGAGCGGAATCGAAAAATTATTTCTCATGATAATTACAATTTTACGATTTTTTTTTGTTTTTAAATTCTTCGACTCATAATACCTACATGCTTTATCCGAATGAAATAATTTTTTAACAGAACCTTAATTTTATGAATTAATATATTTTTGTGAAATTTGAGCGTAATCGAATGATTATTTCTTATAAAAATCGCAATTTTACGCTTTTTTCGTTTTTAAACAATTACGCTCATCCAACAACGCGCCTGAAAAAGCGTTTGCGAAGATTTCTAGTTCTTAAAACTAGGAAAACGCTTGATTCCCGCCGCGTTGTTGGATGAGCGTAATTGGTTGGTGCATTGAGCTGCCATGTGTTATGCGGATTTTCTGTTGTTCTGTGAAAAAATTATTACTAAGTCGAAGATTTTTTTTAATTAAATAAAATAAAATAAAAAATTAACTTAATTTTTTTAAATAAATCATAATTTAAAAAAATAAAAAATCGTAAAATTGCAATTTTCATAAGAAATAATTATTTGATTGCGCCCAAATTTAACACGAGTATATTAATTCATAAAATTAAGGTTCTGTGAAAAAATCATTACAATAGGATAAAGCATGTAGGTGTTATAAGTCGAAGAAATTTTTAAAAAATCGAAAAATATCGTAAAATTGCGTTTTTTATAAGAAAAAATTTCCCGATTGCGCTCAAAAACGTGGCAGTTCTAAGTTCAGAGATTTCGAAGGCCTCCATAAAATTTCATTGCAATCGGAGTATCGGTTTAGCCGGAATCGTGTTAACAAACACACAAAAATACAAAAAAAAAGAAAGAAAAAAAAAAAACATTCCGGATTTTTTTCTCCAGTGTAGTGAAATGGAATCTTCGCTTCGCTCGCTACGCTCATCCAACGATGTAAATATCTACTAGAAAGCTTCGCAAACGCTTTTTCAGGCGCGTTGTTGGATAAGCGTTTTTTTTTAAACAAAAAAGCGTATAATTGCGATTTTCAAAAGATTTTTTTTTTCGATTGCGCTTAAATTTTACACTAATATATAAATTCATAAAATAAAGGTTCTGTGAAAAAATCATTACAATGGGATAAAGCACGTAGGTGTTATAAGTCGAAGATTTTTTTTAAATTGAAAAAATCGTAAAATTGCGATTTTTGGAAGAGCGTATCGAAGATTCCGTTTCACTACAATGGAGAAAAAAATACGGAATGTTTTTTTTTCTTTCTTTTTTTTGGTATTTTTGTGTGTCTGTTAGCACGATTCCGGCTAAACAAAAAGACACCAATTGCGATGAAATTTTGTAGAGACCTACATGCTTTATCCGATTGTAAAGATTTTTGCACAGAACCTTTATTGGATGAGCGTAGCGAAGATTCCATTTCACTACACAGGAGAAAAAAATCCGGATTTTTTTTCTGTTTGTATTATTGTGTGTCTGTTAGTACGATTCCGGCTTAACCGATACTCCTATTGCGATGAAATTTTGTGAAGGCCTTAGAAATCTCTGAACTTAACTGCCACTTTTTTGAGCGCAATCGAAAAATTATTTCTTATGAAAATCGCAATTTTACGATTTTTTTCTATTTAAAAAAAAATTCTTGGACTTATAACACCTACATGCTTTATCCGATTTTGAGTATTATTTTCACAGAACCTTTATTTTATGAATTTATATATTATTCGTGTGAAATTTGAGCGTAATCAAAAAATTATGTCTTATGAAAATTGCAATTTTACGATTTTTTTTTATTTTTAAAATTTCTTCGACTTATAACACTTCATGCTTTATCCGATTGTAATGATTTTTTTAACAGAACCTAGATTTTATGAATTAAGATATTCGTGTGAAATTTGAGCGCATCAAAAACTTTGAGCGCAATCAAAAAATCAAAAAATCTTAAAATGGCGATTTTTCTAAGAAATAATTTTTTGATTTCGCTCAAATTTCACTCGAATATATTAATTAAACGAGGGAGCGGAGCGACCGAGTGTCTCCATTCAACTCAAACGGCTCTCATTCTGTGATTCTGTCTGTCTGTCTGTACGTCGAAAATCAGCCGAACCACTGAACAGATTTCGCTGAAATTTTAAACAGACATCCGGTACGAGTTTACTGAGAACTGTTAACAAAATCAGCTAGATCCATTGTGATTAAAGCCTACAATAAATAAAAATGTGATTTTTTAAATTATCGATAGCACAGATAATATCTGTGTTGATAGAATTTGTTTAGTAGCAGCTAGCGGGACGAAATCTTCGTGACTGACAGTGGCGTGGCGAACATACCAAATCGGAGCCCAGGCACCGATACCAAAAGGGGTGGGTGGGTGGTCCCGCAGGGACCCACCCACTCATTACTATTTATTGAAACATAATATTTTATATACTTTATATGACTATTTTAATTGTTAAAATCACATCCTACTGAATTGTATGGCTACAGCTCTTACTTACCTTATAGTTTTACTAAACCATTGAAAAGTTTGTCATGAATCATGATTAAGTAAAAGTGCAGACAACATGCATGATGGATATTCATCCAGTAGTTCTCAACTAAACTAATAACAGGTAGCAATTCAACAATTCTGCTAGATGAATAGACAAGCTCGCTTATATTTGATTGAATAGATTGATTTGGGGAATTTAAGTAAATAAACAGCTGGTGGCATGGAGGAAGTCAGGAACATTTTCGAGTTATCTGTTTTAATTTTTAGTTACCGTCTTATGAAGCAGGATTATCGACGTCGTGAATGCAATAAGAAGAACATTCTTGGAACTATTTCAATTGAGGTATTTCCAGTACAATTTCTACATAAAATAGCATTGATTTCAATTGCCCGTAAAAGAATAAAATCGTATCTTTTCTCTTCAAATATTTGTTAACAAAGTGTTTCTTTAAAACACACAGATTTGTACCAAATTACTTTGAACATACATTTTTCCAGGGGAACGCCCACGGAGCCCCTAATTTTCATTATTATGCGTTTAAGTAGTTTTCCTAAATCCCAAATAATGGCTCTGCCAATAAACGGAGAAAACAAAAAATAAAATACAAAATAGTTTTCCAAAACGCACAGATTATCTAACGGTCTAGGACATACAATTTTTTTTTTCAAATGGGAAGGCCCCCGGATTCCTCTTGTAGGTATTAAATTCTTCATTGATTACTTTCACAATGTGTATTTTTTCCCAAATTCTGGCTATGCCGCTACGAGGAGGCAAAAAGGAATAACACACTGTTGGCTTTATGAGTTAACAATTAAAACAAAAGCGCAATGTGTTCAGCGATTCGGCTGATTTTTATAGTACACACTAGCACACACACACACAAAGTCACAGAATAAGTGCCGTTTATCTTGAATAGTAATCCTCATTCGCTTCGCTCACTCGCTCGTTTAATAAATCATATTAATTGCCAGTAAAACGCACCAAATCCATTCTAGGAACACCAAAATTAAAAAAATTCCCTGCGGGGCTAATCTGGGGAAGACAAAAAAAGAAACTATAAACCGTTCGCTTTATGAGTTCAACAAAAAAATTATATTTTCAGCCATTTCATTAAAATTCCATTACATAAAAATGAGGCTATCAAATCATGTTAATTGCTGGTAAAACGCACCAAACCCATTCTAGGATCACCAAAATTTAAAAAAATCCCTGCGGGGCTAATCTGGGGAAGACAAAAAAGAATTAAAACCCGTTGGCTTTATGACTTCAACAAAAAAATTATATTTTCAGCCATTTCATTAAAATTTCATTACATAAAAATGAGGCTATCAAATCATGTTAATTGCTGGTAAAACGCACCAAATCCATTCTAGGATCACCAAAATTGAAAACATTCCCTGTGGGGCTAAACTGGGGAAGACAAAAAAGAATGACAAACCGTTGGTTTTACGAGTTCAACAAAAACATTTTTTCATCCATTTCATTAAAATTTCATCACATAAAAATGAGGCTATCAACATCTATAAAATCATATTAATTGCCGGTAAAACGCACCAAATCCATTCTTGGATCACCAAAATTGAAAAAATTCCCTGCGGGGCTAAACTGGGGGCGCGCCCCAGACCCCCTTGTTGCCCGCGAAAGTAGGGGTGGGTATAGTTATAATATTGTAGGCACCGATCACTCTTAGTAGTTCGCCACGCCACTGGTGGCTGACATGGCACAGTGGTAAGCATTTAGCCTACCGCACGGGGGGTCGGGTTTCGATACCGTTAGTTCGAACTTTTTATATTTTTACATCCACATATTATTTTTGAGGGGTGTTAAATGGGAAATAAAAATTAGGTGATTTTGTTTCATCTTGGAAATTTGTTAATGTTTTACGCTAATACGTTTTGAAAACGATTCGCATTTTAAATGTTCAATTTAAATAACTAGGGAAACGCCAAAGTCGTTGTTAAACGAGTGAGTGAGCCATGTGTTGAGTACCCGGTATCATTCCTCATACTGGGCTAGATCCTTAGGTATAGGGGAGGAAAGGGGATGTTCCCGGGTACTCAACACTTGGCTCACTCACTCACTCGTTTAACAACGACTTTGGCGTTTCCCTAGTTTATAAAATAAAGGTTCTGTGAAAAAATCATAACAATCGGATAAAGGATGTAGGTGTAAGTCAATAAGTTAGTGAAATTTTTTAAAATTTGAAAAAAATTCGTAAAATTGCGATTTTCATTAGAAATTATTTTTAGATTGCGCTCAAAAACGTGTCAGTTCTAAGTTCAGAGATTTCGAAGGCCTCCACAAAATTTTATCGCAATTGGAGTATCGGTTTAGCCGGAATCGTGCTAACATACACACAATAATACAAACAGAAAAAAAGGAAAAAAAAGTTTGTTTTTTTCTCCAGTGTAGTGAAAATGGAATCTTCGCTTCGCTCGCTACGCTTATTTAATTAATATATTCGTGTAAAATTTGAGCGGAATCAAAAAATTATTTCTTATGAAAATCGCAATTTTACGATTTTTTTTATTTTTTAAATTTCTTCGACTTATTACATCTACATGCTTTATCCGATTGTAATGATTATTTTACAGGATCTTAATTTTATGATTTACTATCTTCGTGTGTAATTTTAGCGCAATCAAAAAATTATTTCTTATGATAATCGCAATTTTACGATTTTTTTCGATTTTTTAAATTTCTTCGACTTATAACACCTACATGCTTTATTGGATTGTAATGATTTTTTCACAGAACCTTAATTTTATAAACTTGTATATTCGTGTGAAATTTGAGTGAAATCGAAAAATTGTTTCTTGTGAAAATCGCATTTTACGCTTTTTGTTATTTAAAAAATTACGCTTATCAAACAACACGCCTGAAAAAACGTTTGCGAAGCTTCCTAGTTTTATGAATTTATATATTCGTCTAAATTTGAGCGTAATCGAAAAATTATTTCTCATTAAAATCGTAATTTTACGATTTTTTTTTATTTTCAAAATTTCTTCGACTTATAACACCTACATTCTTTGTCCGATTGTAATGATTTTTTTACAGAACCTTAATTTTATGAATGAATATATTCGTGTGAAATTTGAGCGCAATCAAAAAATTATTTCTCATGATAATCGCAATTTTACGATTTTTTCGATTTTTAAAATTTCTTCGACTTATAACACCTACAAGCTTTATTCGATTGTAATGATTTTTTCACAGAACCTTAATTTTAAAAACCTTATAATTATATTCGTGTGAAATTTGAACGTAATCGAAAAATTATTTCTTGTAAAAATCGCAATTTTACGCTTTTTTAGTATTACGCTCATCCAACAACGCGCCTGAAGAAGCGTTTGCGAAGCTTCCTAGTAATAAGAAATAATTTTTCGATTGCGCTCGAAAACGTGGCAGTTCTAAGTGTTCAGATCACTACCAACAATACGGATATTTTTTCGGCTATTCTTTATCGAAAACTCCTCAACAAACAAATCAAAAGTGTACCATTAATTGTAACTTATACTTTATTCCTATGGATACCCTCATAATCTTATGATTCCAAAAGCGGGTGACGCAAATGTTATATTCTAGCTAAGAATTGTTAATACAGTGAGCAGCTTGTGTGTGTTATAGAAGTAAAACGTGAGAGAAGGGTGAGAGAAAGGTGAGTCTTCGAAACCGCATTGATTCACTACACCTATAAATAAAAAGTGTTGGAATTTAAAGTTGTGTCTAGAAAATAATACGCATACTGTGACCTATACCCACCCCCGGAACAATAATCCCGTCTATAAAAATCATGTCCCAGCAGTTAAATATTTATTTTATCGTAGTGCCAATCCACTATTTAACACAATTTACAATTTAAAATTCATTATTTGTCATGTGAAAATGTCATCTTTTTCACATTTCGATCAATTGCCAAAACAGAGCGACTCGACGAACGAATGGAGTGGCGAGCGCATTGAGATCTAGCCAAGGTTCACTAGATCTCCTTGCACCCGCCGCTCTACTCGCTCGCCGGAGATTCCCCGATTTCCCCGCCCGAAGATTCAGTGGACCTTGAGAATTTCAATGTAATCGAATGCAGGGGGCGGTGTGTAAATAAAAATAATTTGAAAATAAAAGAACGCACTGGCTGTCAAATTACTTTTTGACAGGTGTGATGTTTGACGTTTGTTTTGTAAATTGTGTGGAATCTGAGATAAAATACCTTATTGTGTATACTTGAGGCGTAATACTTAATTAAGAATTGGTCTGGAATACATGGGGTCCTTCCTACAACTAGAAATGGACAAAAGTCGATTTCAGGTTTATCAAAATCAACATGCAATAGCCATGTTTAGCCTAAAAGGTAATTCAGAATTAAAATATCTCATTTGGATGGTGGTTGGAAAGCTGAATATAAACTTGGTTTTATTTGGAGTTGGTGGACCAAGTTAACTATGTGAAGGCAGCACCGAAACTCGTACCGGTACGCCATTTTTATGATCCTTGATGGATCACGGACTCGCAAACTAAATTCAGAAGACCATAGTTTCTATACCTGCCTCCGACACCCCCGTCTGGGCCCAGGGTAGAATTCTCCCAGAGCATGGCTCTACTGGCTCTACTAATCGTATAAGGCGATTCAAGAGAAAAAGACCACCTCGCAAACATCAGCTAGTAACAGGGATTATAATATTTCTCCCCGATACTAGAGGTGAGCTCTGACAATCGTCGTCGGGGACCTTGTCCCCTTCCCTTGACGAGCCCCCGACGACGATGACGACAACGACATCACGAACAATGACAAAGACAATGACGACCGCTACGTGTGATTCCCCCCTTTCCTCCCCCTACCTATGGCTGGTTCTGACAACCATGGGCCCCTCCTCCCCATATCCCCTAGGGCCTAGGGGATATGGGTAGGCTAGAGTAGTGCATTATGACCTAAAGGTTGACGGGTCCTTAATCCAAATAAACTAACGAAACATGTGTATTTTGATTTCTTATAAGGAAACCCACCCAGGGTGCAATGCATGCCCCTATTCGGGCGTCTTAAAAATCTAAAAAAATCTAGTTCGCGTTCCAGATGTCAAGAGTGGATACAAGCAACGATTGTTGGATTTGCGAAAGGCATCATGGGATGTGGTGCAAAATAACAAATAGCATAGTGTGATGCCCACACTGACTAATAAAATTCGTCCTCCTACGTCTCGACTCTCACATGAGAAGAGAAGAGGTGGTATTGTCCAGAATTCAAATAGGCCACACACGTCTAACTCACGGAAAAGGTTATTCCCAGATGAGACACAATTTGTGATATACCTTTAACTGTACGGTACATCGTATGCTAGCAGAATGTACCAAATATGATGCCTTGCGCACGCAATTTGATCTTTCCCAATCATATGAAGAACGTCTATCATATGATAACGGCGACAAACTTTCTAAATTTCTCATTAAAAGTAATCTATCTAACAAAATTTAACTCACACCATACACATTTCTTGAAAAATTTATTTTTATTCAAATAATAAACTTTTGTTTTTTGCTATTACTATCATCATCATCATCATCATCATCATCATCATCATCATCATTCTATTTTGTTATGTATACACTTAGAAAACAATCTAATCATTAAAACCCCGTCTGGGCCCGGGTTAGAATTTGGCCCAGAGCATGGCTCTGCTAATCGTAAAAGGCGATTCAAGAGAAAAAGTCCACCTCGCAAACATCAGCTTGTAAGAGGGGAGTATTTTATTCCCTGAAACTAGAGGCGAGCTCTGGCAATCGTCGTCGGGGACACCTCCCCGACGACGATGACAAAGACTCAACGAACGATGACGATGACAAAGACAATGACGACCGCGACGTAAGAACCCCCCTTTCCTCCCCTTACCCGTGGCTGGTTTTGACCAGCATCGGCCCATCTTCCCCATATCCCCTAGGCTAGAGTGGTGCATTATGACCTAACGGTTGACGCGTCCTTAATACAAATAAACAAATTTAAAAAACTGCCTCCGACAATCCTGACAATTTACCAAGGGTTACCTACGTCACCAGCCCGATGCAATGGGGTGAGGGAGAGCGGGGCAAATAATAATAATGCATTACTGTTCTCTCAAGATCCTGAAAAATGCCAACATTTTAAACATGTTTCTTTTCTTTGGGGGACCATGCTCAGAGGCAATTCATTGGGTGACCAAGGAAATTAGGGTGTGAGGACGGTTGGATAAGCCTGACTCGGGCCAACATTGTTTACAGTTGGTAAATGTTCTTTGTAAAATCGACCAGCGAGAGCGACTTTCCAAATACATTCTAGAAAAAACATTGTTGACCTCCAACTTTAACTTAGCAACATGAATGCTTGTTTTAAGGATACGCATGTCAAGATCAGAGAATATTTCATAAAAAAGCTGGTTCTTAAACACTGTACTCAAGCTTTGAAATCCTTAAAGTATTCGCATTGAATGGAGTTTTGCACGTTACGCTTAAGGGTCTGCGGAAGAAGATTTTGACCCGTTAACTGGTAACCTCTTAAAGACTAAGGATATTTACTAGTTTGTCTCCTAACAAACTTCGGGCCAATACTAAATGCGACCCGGTATTACTTTCAAATTAACTTGGTCCACGCCCCTCCAACCCCCCCCCCCAAATAATATTTAATTTGTCAAAACGTACTTTTTTACCTCTTGGATTAGGATTTATTTTAAAACCGACACGCGCGCTTCTGTGTTTTTTTTATGATTATCAAATAAACGTTTTGTTTTGATATCAGTTCAGTGACTGGTTCAAAAAATCGAAAATACAAATTTACAATATAGTGCCGTTTTGAAAGATGTGGATCCGTAATTGCAAGCCGCACTTAGCGCACTTAGCATAGCAAAAACTCGTAAATATCCTAAGTCTACAAGAGGAGAGATTACGACCCACACATACACAACATACACAACGTGGCAAAATTTTATTTGCAACTATTGTATTAAATGTAAAAGATTGTGCAAATTTATTTTGCCAAGCTTTGCAAGGATGCAGTCACAAGACAAAAAGAGAATTTATGTATTAAGATTGCAAAAATATAGGAAGAGATATGAGCTTGGCATTTCTTTTGGATCTCATTGCTTTTGATTGTGTAAGGTTTGGCTGTATTTTTAAAAGTTTTTGTTGTGTGGGATCTCATTACTTTTTCAAGTTCCATTGCCAAATTATTTGTTAAAATATATAATAATTTTTTCACCAATAAGGAATGCTCGTGTTCCAACCAAATTTGGCATGTATTGTCAGGTAGGGCCTACCTAAATCCCCTTCATTTTGATAGTTTTAAAGCTCACATCACGTTTCATGACGGCTGGGCGACACCTCGAAATCACCCCAACTTTGCTTGCTGTACAAGGTGCCAGAGTGTGTAGCGCACCGCGGCTTGGCTGCGTCTCTCTAACGGGGACCTAGATCTCTACAGCTATTCTTAGTCGAAAAGCCAAACAGTTGTTCGGTGAAACTACGCCACAGGAGCCCCTGTACATATTTTTCATTATACCACCTTAATTACTTATATTTCGGTAGACACTGGAAGATTAAGGTCTTTATTGGCTTGGTCGCTTTGATTTAAAGTCCTCCACTGAAAATCAGTTATATAAACTGAGTGGATAGACTCTAAATACAATTTATTATTTATTTATTATTTATTGATTGATTAAGGTCTTTATTATGGCGGGATTGAGGCCAGTGAAGCCATATCTTCCATCCAACCTGATTTGTACAACTACATACTTCATTTAATTTATTTGTTACAGCTTATCCTAGATATTAAAGTAAAGAAAGAATATTTCATAGATAGTGCAAATACAATGTAAGCTTACTTATATAGTAAAAATCAATTTGTTCTCATAAAGAAAATGTTATCAGTCTAAAAGTAATTCTATTAAAAATATTTATATTATTAAAATTTTTAGAGAGAGAGAGAGAGAGAGAGAGAGAGAGAGAGAGAGAGAGAGAGAGAGAGAGAGAGAGAGAGAGTGAGTGAGAGAGTGGGGGGGGGGGGGGGAGTGTAATGAATTTGCCACCCTTGCTTGGCTTCCCTTGTGGCAGTTCAGTCTTGGAAGTGGCTGTGAACAATTGCTATAGTAATCAAATCAACCAAACTAAAGCAGGCGTCACACTAGAAAGATTGAAAAGAAATAGTAAAAAGTAAATAGAATAGAGTAACTTTTTTGCTGTATAGAGATACGTGGAACCCGGCAAGGCCGGGTGGATTAGACTATAAATACGAATTTATTTATTTAATGAATGAATTAAAACACATAACAAACAATGAAGACTTCACAATAAATCATTATCGAGGTGCCCGTTAGGGCGCCGCAGCCAAGCCGCGGTGCGCTACACACTCAAGCACCTTATACACCAAGCAGAGTTGGGGTGATTTCGAGGTGTTACCCAGCCGTCATGTAACGTGATGTGAACTTGAAAACTATCACAATCGAGGGGATTTAGGTACCTGACAACACATGCCAAATTTTATTGGGGTACGACCATTCCTTCTTGGTGAAAAAATGTCTTCAAACATGCTCAAAATCACTTTAAGGATGTTAGCTACTGCCTACTACTGCCTACTACTGCCTACTACTGCTAACATCTAATACGTCGGCCCGCGATTCTGACCAGACGGGTGGGGCTACAATGTTCATATTTTACATGGACATTAAGGTTATAGAAATATAGTCTCTTTTGAAAAAAAAAAGTTGAAAAAGTTTGTTGGAAGGCTTCCAAATAAAGGTTTTAAAATAAGCCTTAAACACTTGGCATATAATCAACAAGTAACCATAGTTACTTGACACTTGTTGACGGTATAAGCAGAGTTAGGCGGGAAAGTGCGATACGTAAACAAATGGCGGACATTTAAAATTTTTCTTCTTTGTGTGGAACGAGAAAAGGTGTCATTATACTCTCATAAAACAAATCAGAAACCGTCCCTGGCCTAGGCCCAGATGTAGAAAATTATTTATAATACAACAGTGTAGGTCTAAAGTTCCATTAGGCTATAGGACTAGATAAATAAATACTTACACTACATGTTTGACAAGCCTAGGCCTTTCTTAGCCACCCTAGGCCAGCTCAACCTTGTTTTGACACCTTCCCGCACAAATAACTAGTTTTGATTACTACAAGCCTAATGCAGATAAACAATGGTATGATAGTCCTAGGCTATTCCAAAATTTACGGCAATAATAAGCTTCTTCTTTACTTTTAATCAACTCACGCAATCTCCTGTCACTTTCAATAAAAATGTAAACAAAAGATGGTGAAAATTTTCAATATTCTTCTGATTATCTGATGATTTACAAGGCAGTGGGTCAAGGCCGTCTAGATAGATCGCTTCCCCCGCGTGGGTGCAGTGAAATAGGTGTAAAATAACATTAGTTTGTGCGTTTGTTGTTACGTTGTGTTCCGCAAAGACGACCAGAACGACCAGTATTCGACCAATGAAATTTAAGTAAACACAATTCGCACCAATGATAGATCAGATTGCAAGGAACGTATGCGATGCGTATTGTTTCGATTGTTGTGGTCGAGACCAAGAAGCCCAGAGTGTTTTATTCCGGTCGTGGGCAGGTCTTTGAGGAAAGCGCGGTTATTTCAAATTATATCATTGAAAATCATGGGAAATTTTGTCTACTACCGAGAACGTTCCTGTAATTCACATGGGTACACAATAAAATTAATCATTCATTCATTTATTTAGTAAAATGATATGATTTATGTAATATTTTAACGAGATATCACAATTTTCATAAAAACACGGCCTTGTAGAAGCACGCACCATTCCGTAGCCAAGGCAGTTGCCAACAATCAGACGTTGAGTGAAACAATGAAAATAACAATCCCCAGTCGAGCCCAGAATGGTCGACCGGTCGCCTTTACGGAACACAACCTTAATAGGATGTGAGTTGCCTAGACTTAACCAGTCCTTATACCGTCGTTATACCATGGTTATACCACCTATACCCAGGATGTACATGAATCCGGGCCTAGATATTTTACATCCTATTGTTATTGCTAATACCATAAAAATTAAAAAAAATATTATATTTTAACAAATAATTTTGTAATGGAACTTGAAAAAGTAATAAGATCACACACATAACAAAAACTTGTAGAAATACAGCCAAACCTTACACACTCAAAAGGAATGAGATCTAAAAAAAGGGCCAAGCTCATCTACCCTTCCACATTTGCGCATTCTTAATTCATAAACGTACAGTGTCCCATAACAGCATCCTCGAAAAGCTTGGCAAAATAGAATTTGCATGTTTACGTTTAAATTAATTACAAAAAAAGAACTTGGATAAACTACTACGTTAAATTAATAATCGAAAATTCTATTTTGCCAAGCTTTTCGAGGATGCTGTTATGGGACACTGTACGTTTATGAATTAAGAATGCGCAAATGTGGAAGGGTAGATGAGCTTGGCCCTTTTTTTAGATCTCATTCCTTTTGAGTGTGTAAGGTTTGGCTGTATTTCTACAGTTTTTTGTTATGTGTTGTAAGATTACACCTTGAAATTGTATTATTAATTTCCATGGCTACAACCACTCAATATAATTCGAAAATCGTGTACTTGTATGCGCATCATTCGCTTTAATATAATATTGTGATAATAATTGTGTATTGATAAAGAGTGTTTACAGTGTGCACTGTGCACCTTTAGTAAAGAAGGTACGTCACATATCAATTACTATGTAGTAACAGTATGCATTAAACCAAAATAACATGGAAACACACAAAAAACTTGAAGAAATAATTTTTAGCATACGCTGTTAAATATTCAAGAAAGCTAGGTCCAATGAATATCCTATTTTACTTTTTGGAGTCAATTTTTGAGATTAAGGGGACCTTGTTTTTGTTTGCACCTTCTAGCGATAAAAAAGTAAATTTTCCCCTTTGATATGGTTAAAAAATAAAAAAAAAACAAACATCAATTCCAAAGCTCGAAGGAGGTTGGCCGCACAAATAAAAAGCCCAAATTTTGGATTTTTTTTTGTGATTTTTGCAAATACCTCTTAAATATGGCGTTGGTCATTTCGTACAACAGCAAATTCATGGGGATCATTGTGAAAAGGGAAGTAGCTGGGAAAACCCATGGTAAAATGAATTTTTGGATCAGGGGTAATACCCTAGGCTAGGCCCAAGTCGCCTTTAGCATCGGTGGTAGGCGTGAGTCTCGCTCAACCATGCTCAAACCACGGGACAATGGTTTCGAACTAAAATTTTAACGTCATTTTTACCTTTATTGTTCCTGCAAAAGGGGGCTATTTAATATACAGTATTTAAAAGGGATTATATTTAATTATTGTTTTTTTTTGTGGCCCAATGCTAATAGGCTATTATTTTTTCCCCCCGCCTAAGCCCGGATTAATTAATAAAAGTAAAAAAACCAATTCCGCTCCGATCGACAAGGGTGCAAAGGGGCAAAGTTCATCTCTAAAAATCAGCTAGAAATGGGAAATTAGGCCTAAGTGTTACTCCTGAAATAGAGGCGTCTCTGGCAATGTCGTCGGGGGACCCGTTTTCTTTTCTCCGAAAAGAGGCAGCTCGGCAGTCGTCGTCGAGGAACACTTCCCCTTGACGCCCCCCCCACAAAACGACGACACACAACCTAGGACGAAAAATTATTTTAGAGTCTCACTCAGTCACGGGTCGGGGGCCCCCCTTCCCCCTTTCCTTACGCCCCCTCGACGACGATGAAAATAAATGAAGATGACAAAGACATAACGCCGGACGTGAAAAATCCCCCTTTTTTCCCCTTTCCCCCTGGCTGGCCTCGGGGCCAACATGGGCCCCTCCCCCCCTTTTCCCCCTGGGTCAGAGTGGTGCATTATGACCAACGGTTGAAGCTCCGTAATCCAAAAAAACGGACGTAGGCCTAACTGTTTTTTTATAGGGAATATAACACGACTAATGATGAGGGGTTGTTTAAACCCAATTTTTTCTAATTTTTTGATTTGTTACCCTTGGGGGTTTTTTCTGCAAAGAAGTAATTTTCCATCTCATTTCATTTCATTTCCCCCCTACAAACCTTCGTCGAAAAACTTTTTTGAAATATAACGAAGTAATCTCTTTTTGTTTTTTGTTTAAGTCAGTGACAATCGCAATCTTTTCCCCCGTGCTCCGAAAACGTTTTTTTAAAAAATTAAAAATTTATTTTTTTTGTATAATAGGCCTTCCCCTAGACATACTTATTAATTATTTTAAATTTTCGGAACGCGGGGGCAAGTAACTGTGATTTAAAACTCGCTGGTTGGCCTATTTACACATATCGTTCAAAAGAACTGAATCACATGCGTTTACGTAGGCTAAATGTTAGCTAGTTTCGTTTTTGAGTTTTTCTCTCACGGACTTTGGATTTGGCCCCCCCTGTGCATGGTCATACCTCGCGATGGGGGGGAAGTTTGCCTGTCCGTCTTGCCTTTCTGTTTGCCGACGAAGAAGCAGGCGCACGGACTAAGTTTACATTTAGCCCTTTATCCCTTCCTACCTGATTTAAGGGGACCCGGATTTGATAATATGGTAAAAACTCACTTTTTTTTTCGAATGGTTGAAAGGTTTTCCCGAAGTTTAAAGATTATGTGGGTGTAATTTTTTTTTAAAATCCCCAAACCGTATTATTTATAAAAGTGTTTTTTTGCGAATATGTAGCCTACTATCTAATTTGTAGAAAAAAACTAATTTTATGTTAGGGTAGGGGGAGGATGTAAAAACATTTTTGACGTACTAGCCTTTGCAGCCTTTTTTGCCTTTAAAAAATAAAAAATAAACAATTTTTTTAAATTTTCGAGAACAAATTTCAAAGATTTTAAAATTTTCCCAGAAATTTTTATAATAGGCCTAGGCCCCTTTGGTATTTTTAAAACCCCAAAACTTTAGCTGCGAATATCTAAGAACTTATGTTTCTCTATTCAATGTATCTTTTCTCAAGATTTTACTTGATAGAAAGTTTTGAAAAATTTTAGGGCAGTTTTGGGAGAGGTACAGCATTTTAGGGACCATATTTCAAAATATTTTTTCAATAAAAAATATTTTTGCATTTTTTTTTTTAATTAAATTTTTAATTTAAATTTTTTATTTATTTTTGTTTTCAAAAAAACTTATATCACCGCTCCTTGAAATTTATCTCTATGTAAAAGTTTTTTAAATGTCTACATTAGAAAATCGCCGTAAAACAACAGACATCTTATTTCTCTACAAACTCTTCATGGTCTCTTGATTGGGTTGGCTTGAAAGCATCAACTTCCACATCCCCCAAATGTACGCGCAAAAAAACACACATTCTACGTTCCCGCTTCGTATCATCTGTTGAAAATTTTCCCCCCTTAATCGAATCCAATAACGTGCAATATTTTGCTTAAAAAAAAAGTGACTTGATGTTCATATATGAAATGCATGAATTTAAACTGTATTAATACAACTCTTTCATCGTAAAATTTGTTCTATAACCAAAAACCCTTGTAGTAAAATCAAAAAAATGGTAACGGGAATGTCGTTTTTAGGATTATATTTTACTTTTTTCCCCTTATTTTCCTTTTTTTTGTTTTCCTTTATTTCAATGAACCCTTTAACCTTTAAAAATCATAGTTTTTTTTTTTACTATAACAAAAGTTTTTTATATTATTTTTCAAACGCATTGTCCTATTTTATAATTTACAAATTCTCTTTACTGTGTACGTTATTATCTTAGTCTTATTAATTTGTTCTTATTGTCTGTCAAATTTCCTTGTGGATCTCGGACCGGTTGTCAATAAAGAAAACATAATATCATTTTTATTTTTTTATTTTTATTTTATTATTATTATTATTATTATTTTTATTTTTATTATTATTATTATTTTTTTAATTTGGGTGTTTTTTTTATACAAACCGGGCAAAACTGGAGCTTAAAATGTTTTACGTCTTAAGTCAATATTCCATGTGACCTATATCACATACATTATTACTTTGTATTATTATGTATGTATGTATGTATGTATTTCTTTATTTCATTTAGTTCACATAAATAGTATACATTACACTGATTTCATACATCCCAAAACAGGGGCAGTCAAATGGCCTACAAACTAAAAGACAATAATAGCAAACCCTTAAAATTAAAAAAATACTAAAATTATTTTTATTTAAATGTGACTTAAAATTCTTTTTAAACTCCCTCCCCAATGCCCCAGACGACATCCTTTTTCACCCCTTAGTTACCCAAAGGACACTTAACTTTAACAAAAATAAGTCATTTATAATATAGTTTGTAGACGATGTTTTCTTTCTGCTGTGTACGGTCGTGGCCGATTTCTCGTCGCCATCCTAGCATTTGCTCTTCGGACTATGGGAAACCACGAAAACCATGTCAGGATGGAAGCTGTCTCGGAATCTCGAAGTATCATTCTTAGTTTAGAAATTTTCGAACTATTCTTCACGTGTTGAGTATTATTGCCTTTTGAGTCTCGATGTACATTACATGTATATACATTGGGTTGAAGATCTAGTTGTTTAATGCTTTCATGTAGCTTCTTCGGTATGATGCCGTTGGCTGATATTATGAATGGGATTGAATTTACCTTTTTCTGTTTCCATATCTTCTTGATCTCAATTGCAATTTCACCATACTTTATTTATTAGAACTATATTTAGTTATATATGTTTATTAGTATATTTAGTATATTATAAGAACTGTTATTATTATTATTATTATTATTATTATTATCAACTAAGGGAAGGGAGAAGAGGTGGGGGGTTGGTGATATTTGTTTCAAATGTTATTAAATTTGAATGTTATAATACATCATTTGTGAACTTTGAAGGACTATCTGGCAAATTAATTTTAGAAAATAAAGTTGAAATAGCTTTGCTGTGCATCTATAGGCCCCCCAAATCCAAATATGATTTTATTGAGGAAATTGAAAATTATTGGGAGCAGGTTGAAGATAAATACGCAGTGTCTATTGGTGATGTCAATATTGACATTCTCAAGCAACGTGATAACGTAGTTCAATTATACGAGGCGGGTCTTGCTGCAAAGGGATTCATTCCTTGTATTACAGATCCTACGCGGGAGGAAATCGTTAATGGTAGGTTAAGCAGTACGTGTATTGACCATGTTTATTCACGAGGCATCGAGGCTAACATACGTACGGCCGTTTATACGTCAAAAGTCAGTGACCATTACATGATAATCGCATCAATACGTGTAGGAGAACAAGGTGATGATTCCGAGGAAACAATAACAATAAAAAAATGTTTGAATGAAAATATACTGCTAACTCTTTAAAAATCTGTACAGTGGCAAGAAGTAATATCGAGTAATAATTGTTGTCAGTTGTACGATGCTATATATAATGAATTCAAAAGTGGGTAAGCAATGAAAGTTAAATGTCGAAATAATAAGAAGTGGGTAAGCAATGAACTTTTAGAGTTAACAAAGGAAAGAGACAAATTGTTTCGAAAGTGGAAAAATTGTAATGAATTAAATGTCTTAAAAGATATTTATAGACATGAGTATAATTGTTTCAGGAATAAAGTAAACAAGAAAATACATGTTGCAAAAATCCAATACTATAAAAATTTAATAAACGAAAATAAACATAATATCAAAGACACGTGGCAGTCAATTAATGAAATAATAGGTAAGCGGAAAAAAGAGTCTGTGGATGTAGTTATTAGCCGATTCCTGGGGAAGACAGAGAGTGAAACTGTTATCGCAAATAAATTTGCAAAATCGTTTATTGATGAGGTTGATAAGAATATACACAACTGTGAAGTGCAGTGTGTGCGTAACGAGTTTGGAAACGATGATAGGTACAATCACCAACCCCAATCTATGTACATACCTCCAATCGATGAAGTAGCGGTAAAGAAATTATCAAAAACATGAGTACAAATAAACAAGCAGGCATTGACGGTATACGAGTTTAAAGACCTGAAAATATTTCTAATGAGATAACCCCGGGAAATTTGCGCGTTAATTAACTTGTCTCTAACCGAGGGGGTGGTGCCGGAAAACTGAAGACCTCCATTGTTAGACCCATTTATAAAAAGGGAAATCACCTTGAATACTCTAACTATAGACCAATTGCCATTTTGCCAAGTATTGAAAAGATAATGGAAAGATATGTTGCCAATTGTTTAGTAAAATATTTAGAAAAGTTTAATATTATCAATAAAAATCAATACGGATTTCAAAAGGGGAAAAGTACTTCAGATTTGCTTGTAAAATTTGCTGATTTAGTCAACTCTAAGCTTAACAAAAACTATCACATTTTATGTATGTTTATTGACTTCACTAAAGCTTTCGATACGCTGAATCACAAAAAAATGTTGGTTGCTTTAGAACGAATTGGCGTTAGAGGCCCTCTTTTGGCATGGTTTAAAAATTATTTTTCAAATAGAAAAATTATTGTGCGAGTAGGAGAGTGTGAGAGTGAAGCCAGAGTATGCTCAACAGGTGTACCGCAGGGATCTATTTTAGGGCCGGTTCTGTATTTAATATATGTTAACTGTATGGTAAATTACATGAGTAAATGTTTTTCTTTTTTCTTTGCTGATGACTCAGCATTGGTAGCAATTCACAAAAACATAAAAGTTGCTGAAATATTTTTACAGGAAGATTTTATTAAAATGTTAAAATGGACACACGATGAAGGCCTTATCATTAACTCAGCTAAAACAAAGATTGTGCATATTTCTTCACCTCACAATGCCGACCATAATGCTAATATAAATATTATAACTCATTCCTTTGATTGTTTGCATGATTCTGTTCATCATATGGATGGTATTATCATAAACTGTAATTGTGTTAATAAAATAGAATCTGTTTACAGTCATGAATATTTGGGGGTGGTGATAGACCAAAATTTTAGTTGGGATGTTCATATAGAAGTAGTGAGTAGGCGGATTAGATCATGTGTTCATCAGATTTATAAACTAAAGTATGTACTTCCTTATACTCTACTCCGAACCGTATACATAGCACTTGCTGAGTCAGTCATATCATATGCCCTGCTTGCATGGGGCAATGCATCATTTTCAAATTTAAAATATATTATTTCACTGCAAAATAGAATGGTTTGTTTAATATCCCCTTATAAGAAAAATGGTTCATGTATCACAACTTATGATTTATATAGATATTGTAATGTTTTACCTGTAAATGTACTGTTCACTTACAAATTATTAGTTAAATTTTATTATGATAATTCGTTTAAAACTATTGTTAGTCATAATGCAAATACTCGCGCCAGGGAGGCAGAGTATTTGAAAATACCAACTTACAACAATAAGTATGGAAAAAGAGCTTTGCAATACACTTTTTTTTTAATAAAATTCCCAAATATTTACGAAGTATAGATCAAATAAGTAGGGTAAAGAATGAGTTAAAAGTGTTTTTGTTATATGAAACAGACATTGCATGTAAGTGGGATGCGTAGTATTTTTAAGTTTCATTTTCAGTGTATTATTATTTGTTCAAGTTTTCTGTATGTTTTTTGGTTCGAGGTATTTTGTTGTTTTCCCTTGTACTTATATCAATATTATAAAGTCTGGAGTCTGGGTTATTTTATTAATTGTCAATGTTTTTTTATCCCCACAGCTAAGCCGCTTGTGTGGCTTGTGGGACTCGTTTCCATACTGAACTAATCATGTATTTAAATATGTACTTCCAATAAAAAAAAAAAAAAAAAAAAAAAATTATTATTATTATTATTATTATTATTATTATTATTATATTTTAGAAGAATATTATAGAATAATAATAATAATAATAATAATAATAATAATAATAATAATTTAATTTAATTATTCTTGATTCATTTCAATTGTCGTAAAAGTTTGCCCCAACTGGGGATCGAACCCAGAACCTCCGGCTTAACGTGCCATAGCTCTTCCAATTGAGCCACCGGGACTACAGAACAAACCTTACCAAACTGCTATCTGTTGTGACTGTTGACTTCCATGACATAAATCCAACAGAAGACTGCAAAGTAGCTGTCAAATCTGAAAGATCGCATGGATAAATTCAATCACATTTCATCTCCCATGACTCATGAGTTGGGTAGTATGAATATAAGGTTTTTAAGCATAGGCCCGCTTTAAGGACATAGTTATTGATTCATAGCCATTGTCGTAAAAGTTTGCCCCAACTGGGGTTCGAACCCAGAACCTCCGGCTTAATGTGCCATAGCTCTACCAATTGAGCCACCGGGACTACAGAACAAACTCTTACTAAACTGCTATCTGTTGTGACTGTTGACTTCCAAGACATAAATATATTTACATAATAATATATACATATATATTATTATTATTATTATTAGTATTATTATATATACACAATATATACATATATACATAAATTATTATTATTATTCTTTTAGAAATGATGACGTTAAATTAATATTTCATGAAGCGAAGTGTTTACATAATTTGAACTGCAGAACCGACACCGCATGTGAATGCGTATAAAACAAATTGAATCTGTGGCATACCATATGTATTTGGGTGTTTTCATTGATCGTGAGTTTTCGTGGAAGCCACACGTGGATTACATTTGTTCCAAACACCGATCATGTGCATTTCAATTGTACAAACTAAAACCTGTGTCTGATGATATGCTAAGACTGTTTATATTGCATTGGCTGAATCAATAATGTCGTATGCGTTGCTCTCATGGGGTAACGCATCTTTGCATATAATAAACATGATCATTCAAATTCGTAATACATTATTAAAAATAGTTTGCCCTTATTATATTATCAATACCATTAAAGGAAAAAATGACGTGTGTAATAATTGCTTATACTGCCGATAAAAGTCACGTTTAATTATCGGTTCTTTTTGAATTATTATTTTAATAATGAACATAAAATACCATATTTACATAATAAGGGAACGAGACTGGTAAGTAAAGAAAAATTCTTTGTTCCAAGGGCCGAAAACAAACATGGTGAGCGTTGCTTAAATTAAATTATACCTAAAGTTTTTAATTCATTGCCGGCTGATATTTTAACCTTGGACAAAATTTAATTAAAAAAGAATAGAGTAAAATCTTCCTACCTGAACAACCTTCCTTTATGTTCATTTAAGTCCTATTTTCTAGTTATTTGTGGTTGAAAACTAATCTGTGTATCATTCCCTAGGTTATAAGAAGGTTAAAGGCTCATTCATAACCAACTTAGGCCTCTAACTTAGCAGCTAACTTAGCCTCTAACTTTAGGTTGCTGTTCATGATAGATATTTAGGCCGCTAACTTAACAGCCACTGCCTCCTAGATGTTGCTCGTGGCAGAGTGCTTTACAGCCATACCGTCGCCTCTAACTTTAGGTGGCTGTGCATGATAGATGTTTTTAAACCAATCACAACACAGATTTGCAGTATTTACTTTTATCGCGCCAATGCTTGACATACAATAACATTCAGCATTCAGTAAGTAGGCCTAGCCTAGCTCTACTTAGGTAGCATTATAGAATTGATTGACTATAGACTGTACAGTTTATTAAACAATAATTGATGGTAAAAATAATAAACGTATTTATTTAAGACAACGTGACGTAAGCCTTACATAACCTCACATGGCCTAGCCCTAGCTGGGGGCTAGGCCTAGTACCGCAATAAACGTTAATAATACTGACGGTCAGTTGACATTTCTGCCCCAATCGATAGCCAAATGTTTTCTTTTATATTCTTATCTTTGTATAAAGACGAAGATTTTACATATAGCAGTGGCCTTTTCATGAATTCGTTCAATAGCTTTTCATCGAACAATAGCTGATGTTTCTTGGGATCCATTTTTGCTGTTTGTTTACGTTTTCAATCGGATATGACCGGAAATTGTCGGCTCGAGTCTCTCTCTGATTGGTTAAAAGCTTAATGTTAAGTTAGCTGCTAAGTAAAACCTTGGAGTTTGCAAACATTCGGTTGCTGATAAATGTAAGTTAAAGGCTAAGTTTGGTCATGAACAGACGTGTTGTTTTCCATAAGACAAACCCTTTAAGTTACAGGCTAAGTTAGCTACTAAGTTGGTTGTGAATGGCCTTGCCATTCACAACCAACTTAGTAGCTACTAGCCTGTAACTTAAAGGTTGTCTTATGGAAAACAAACACGTCTGTTCATGACCAAACTTAGCCTTTAACTTACATTTATCAGCAACCGAATGTTTGCAAACTCCAAGGTTTTACTTAGCAGCTAACTTAACATTAAGCTTTTAACCAATCAGAGAGAGACTCGAGCCGACAATTTCCGGTCATATCCGATTGAAAACGTAAACAAACAGCAAAAATGGATCCCAAGAAACATCAGCTATTGTTCGATGAAAAGCTATTGAACGAATTCATGAAAAGGCCACTGCTATATGTAAAATCTTCGTCTTTATACAAAGATAAGAATATAAAAGAAAACATTTGGCTATCGATTGGGGCAGAAATGTCAACTGACCGTCAGTATTATTAACGTTTATTGCGGTACTAGGCCTAGCCCCCAGCTAGGGCTAGGCCATGTGAGGTTATGTAAGGCTTACGTCACGTTGTCTTAAATAAATACGTTTATTATTTTTACCATCAATTATTGTTTAATAAACTGTACAGTATATAGTCAATCAATTCTATAATGCTACCTAAGTAGAGCTAGGCTAGGCCTACTTACTGAATGCTGAATGTTATTGTATGTCAAGCATTGGCGCGATAAAAGTAAACACTGCAAATCTGTGTTGTGATTGGTTTAAAAACATCTATCATGCACAGCCATCTAAAGTTAGAGGCGACGGTATGGCTGTAAAGCACTCTGCCACGAGCAACATCTAGGAGGCAGTGGCTGTTAAGTTAGCGGCCTAAATATCTATCATGAACAGCAACCTAAAGTTAGAGGCTAAGTTAGCTGCTAAGTTAGAGGCCTAAGTTGGTTATGAATGAGCCTTTAAGATATTATTAATTTATAATTAGTAATGCCTGTATAATCTCTTCATTTTTGTTTTTGTAAAGGATTGTTGTGTTTAAATTTTGTTACTGTTCACCTATGTAGGTTCTGTATATTCATTTAAAAGTTTCAATGTTTTTGATTTTGTTTTATTTATTTTGTTTGATTGCATTAAGCCTTACGCTACGAATTTGATTTAATTTGTTTACAACATTAACAATTTATGTGACTCACTGATGAGCCTTTTGGTTTAGTGGGAATTATGTATGCACCAATTGTTCCGATTTGTTTTTTTTATTTTTT